>JAJOZX010013627.1:65000-91759 GCA_023014485.1 Bathynomus jamesi | reverse complement strand
TGCAACGATGAAGTGCTAATCTGAAGTGAAGTAATTTTACAAGTACAGTAATATAGTCTAAATGTTTGGGGGAGACAATCGAAGGTTAAGTTTCCCCCCTTTTTAAACACATAATCAGATGTTTTTGAAAGATTTCAACTAAAAAAAAATAAATAAAAAAGAACAACAGTATCGCCGATTCTACATTTTTGACGGCAATATCATTTCGTAATAGCACATAAGCACAATTTTGAGTACATGACTGAGTACGTATTAATTTTGGTTCATTACAATTACGATTACAATTACCAATTAATTCACATTCACTTGTTGTTTAATTACACTTCCATTTTAAAGTACATTCTTACATGATAAATTAAATCATTACATTTAATTACAGTTTCACTGAAGTACATTAAGAGTTATTATTAATTTAAAGTATTACAGTTAATTACAATTAAACAGTTACTATAACTTTTCGTTTTTACAGTGTTTCATATTAATAGACAATTAAGATGTTAGAAATATAATACAAAGTACATGGCACTTACGAGATAATTTATTTACGAAATAATGTTATAATGTTATGAATTTGAAATCAGAGCGGACGGAGGCATCTGATCTTTGAGGCGCTCGAATCTGCTGTCGTGAGTGGAATTTTATAACTTCTTAACTCAGCATTTTTGAGTTCAACTCGGGAGGTCATATAATTAAAAATAAAAATGAAAAAAATAATACGAGAACGTTTTTTCGCGTTCTCGAACGAACTGCGAAAGTTTTGCATTTCATGATTGACACGAGTAAACATAGACTGATAAGTTGATAGGGCATAAGTAGACAATAGGTAGATGAATGAATAAGTAATAAAATTAATAAAGGATAGCGGTCAAGAAAGAACATGAATGTAAGAATGAGTATGGTTCAATAATAATGTTTATGCTACATAACATATAAATAATGACTTCTATAGAGTGTTTAGTCCTTAGGGAAATAAATGACGGGAAAATGTGACGTCATAGTTATTGAATTTTTACGTATAATACAAATCATTGTTAGGAAGATTTACAAGAACGAATTAGAGACACAGAGTGGGAAACGTAAAGAGAATAAAGTTATTTTGTGACGTCATAGTGTATAAGTCATTATTAGAAAGATGAATTAGAAAAATACAGGAATGAATAAAGACGTACAAATCGGAATTCTATCCAAACTTGCTTATGTGATTTTTGGTTTCTTATGTAAAAATGGACAATGAATTCATATAATGATGGTGTAGGAATTGTTCATTGTTCACTTTTACATTACTCTCCCCTTTTAAAAATGATATTTATACAATAATTTAATAGTGTACCATTAATACAATACAAATGAGAAAATAACATCCTAACAGGGTACCATTAATACAATACAATGAGAAAATAACATCCTAACAGGGTACAATTAGTTACAATACAAATTTTATACAGAACGATTTCGCGTGGTCGAGTACAATGCAGAGTATCCAAATTTTTAAAATGACACTTGCTTACAAAATATTAAAAAATCGAAGATTAATAAACAATTAAGCTAGACAAAGAATGATATTGTAAAATTTTTAGCAAAATTTTATTTATTTTTATTTTTTCTGTGGGGAATATTACATTCATAATGAATAGGTAAAAGGGAAAAATATAAATCGTACAATCTATAAGCTAATTTTTATTGACTAGTGTAGGTAAAAATAGAATTACGTAATGGATGATGTATAGACCTGTGGTCTAGTGTGTATTTTTGTGTACTAGGTATAAAGTGTGTATTTTATAAGTTCGAGAGACAGATCAGCTGAGAGGATTGTTAAATTAACTGTATAAATGCATGAGCAAAAATTTATATATAGTAAGCAAAAATGATTAAGATTAAATTACGCGCAATGAAATAGTTTATTGTGATATCCAATGATTTTAGCATGAGGTTTGTATATATAGTATATATAGTGTGCATGCATTTTTATTGACTGTTGTAGGTACAAATCGAATTACGTAGTGGATGATGTATAGACCTGTGGTCAAATGTGTAGGGATTTGGAAGGTTTTTTGAATTAACAAAGTTTAAAATGATGTATAATAATTTAAGATGGGTTATAAAATCTTTTAAGTTTAAGTCAATTATTGTTATTATTATTATTATTATTATCATTATTATTATTACAAAATCCTTTAAGCTCAAGGTCAATTATTATAAAATCTAATTATAGGTAAATTTTTCATTAAAAATTATTTTTATGTAATAAAAAAAAATATTAAAAAGGTTTAATAATTTTTGCAGGTTAAGTAGAAAAATCATACTCTTTCGTTGAATGTTGATAGAATTTGAATTGTTTGATATTTTAGTCTGAAATTGACAATTACGTTTTTTTTTTTTTTTTTTAAAGCAAAGAGATTGCTTGTCACACTACTTAGAACAAAAATTAAAAAAAGTTGAAACAAAACGGAGGGACGGCATGTTCCTCATATACATTACAATAATTACCAAAATCGTTACAAACAATTGTAAAAACGGTTTTGTGACAATTAATGAATTACATAACTATATATCTATATACGTAACAATGGCATGAAAAGAAGACAGACAGGTTAATTTTCTTCTCAAACACAAAAAAAAGGTTGAATTAAATTCTCTTGAACAAAAAAAAGGTTGAATTCAATTGACTGCATTGAAAACTTGGGACTTGAAAACTAACTTCGACTTAAAAACTAAATTTGACTTGAACTCTCTGACTTCGAATATAACTCTGACTTCGAATATAACTCTGACTTCGAATATAACTCTGACTTGAACTCTATCAAGTATTCTGAAACTGAAAATGAAACTGACTTGAACTCTTATCAAGTAGTATCTTGAAACTGAAAATGAAACTGACTTGAACTCTTATCAAGTAGTATCTTGAAACTGAAAATGAAACTACTGACTTGAACTCTTATCAAGTAGTATCTTGAAACTGAAAATGAAACTGGCTAACTTGAACGCTTGTCAAGTGAAGATTAACTGAAAAATGGAAAATGACTGCACATGATCTTTATCAAGTGGAGACGATTAACCTCTGGGGTTTTGTTGACCCTCTTGGTGCAACCTTCTGACTTGAAAACTGACTTAAAAAAATGACTTCAAAAATGACTTCAAAAATGACTTCAAAAAATGACTTCAAAATTACTTCAAGTATCTCTCTAAATCTATAAACTCTCTCTAAAAACTCTCTAAACTCTCTGTAAACACTCTCTCTCTTAATTTGCAAGTCAATTCAATTCAGTAATTGAAAAAAATTTGCAAACAGAAATATAAAAAATGTAAACAACATTTCATTCTAATGTATGGGAAGGTACATAAAATAAAATTATTCTATACTGAATGTAACAGTGAAAATAACTGAAATTCTCTCTCTGAAATTAATTCTCTCTGAAATTAATTCTCTGTTACAATAAACTTTCTGTTACAATAAACTTTCTGTTACAATAAACTTTCTGTTACAATTAACTCTTACAATAACTGTTTCACTAAAAAAAAGTGTATCACTGGTGTATGGAATGTTCACTGTGTTTCTTGTAAATTCTGACTTGATACTCATTATTAACTGTTAATAATAGTGACTTTTCAAGTGTTTATAAATTTCTTTAAAAAAAACTCTTACTTAACAAGATTCCTACGGCGAAATCCTTAGAGACGTGTCCTGAAGACGTCTTGCTGGCTACTTGTTCCTGGATGAAAACTAGGCGTGAAGAACTTGGAGTCGTGACGCACCGGTTCAAGGGTGGATGTTACGAACTAGAAGTCGTGACACGCCGGTCAACTGGTTTTATCCTGATGCAGGGTAATTTCTATCTTGGCCAAAGAGTGGCCTCTTCTTAAAATCATCTTCTTCTTAAAATAATCTTCTCATCCTGATGCAGGGTAATTTCTATCTTGGCCAAAGAGTGGCCTCTTCTTAAAAATCATCTTCTTAAAATAATCTTCTCATCCTGATGCAGGGTAATTTCTATCATGGCCAAAGAGTGGCCTCTTCTTAAAAATCTTCTTGTTAAACATCTTCTTGTTAAACATCTTCTTGTTAAACATCTTCTTGTTAAACATCTTCTGGTTAAAATCTTCTGGTTAAAATCTTCTTCTTAAAATAATCTTCTCATCCTGGCAATAGGGCGCCAACTTTTGTTTATCCTGGCTATAGGGTCGCCAGCTTGTTAGAATCTTCTTATCTTCTTCTTCTTCTTATCCTGGCTGGGTCTGGGGTGTCTCGTATAGACGAGGCGTTCTTGTTAAGGGGCAAGGGGCCTCTGCCCCCTCCCCGCAACGAGGCTGCTAACAAAGGAGTCTCGAATGAAGTTCTCTAATGAAGAAGTGCCTTCAAAGAAGTGGCAAAATGAAGTAGCTTGATGAAGTGCAACGATGAAGTGCTAATCTGAAGTGAAGTAATTTTACAAGTACAGTATAATATAGTCTAAATGTTTGGGGGAGACAATCGAAGGTTAAGTTTCCCCCCTTTTTAAACACATAATCAGATGTTTTTGAAAGATTTCAACTAAAAAAAATATAAATAAAAAAGAACAACAGTATCGCCGATTCTACATTTTTGACGGCAATATCATTTCGTAATAGCACATAAGCACAATTTTGAGTACATGACTGAGTACGTATTAATTTTGGTTCATTACAATTACGATTACAATTACCAATTAATTCACATTCACTTGTTGTTTAATTACACTTCCATTTTAAAGTACATTCTTACATGATAAATTAAATCATTACATTTAATTACAGTTTCACTGAAGTACATTAAAAGTTATTATTAATTTAAAGTATTACAGTTAATTACAATTAAACAGTTACTATAACTTTTCGTTTTTACAGTGTTTCATATTAATAGACAATTAAGATGTTAGAAATATAATACAAAGTACATGGCACTTACGAGATAATTTATTTACGAAATAATGTTATAATGTTATGAATTTGAAATCAGAGCGGACGGAGGCATCTGATCTTTGAGGCGCTCGAATCTGCTGTCGTGAGTGGAATTTTATAACTTCTTAACTCAGCATTTTTGAGTTCAACTCGGGAGGTCATATAATTAAAAATAAAAATGAAAAAAATAATACGAGAACGTTTTTTCGCGTTCTCGAACGAACTGCGAAAGTTTTGCATTTCATGATTGACACGAGTAAACATAGACTGATAAGTTGATAGGGCATAAGTAGACAATAGGTAGATGAATGAATAAGTAATAAAATTAATAAAGGATAGCGGTCAAGAAAGAACATGAATGTAAGAATGAGTATGGTTCAATAATAATGTTTATGCTACATAACATATAAATAATGACTTCTATAGAGTGTTTAGTCCTTAGGGAAATAAATGACGGGAAAATGTGACGTCATAGTTATTGAATTTTTACGTATAATACAAATCATTGTTAGGAAGATTTACAAGAACGAATTAGAGACACAGAGTGGGAAACGTAAAGAGAATAAAGTTATTTTGTGACGTCATAGTGTATAAGTCATTATTAGAAAGATGAATTAGAAAAATACAGGAATGAATAAAGACGTACAAATCGGAATTCTATCCAAAACTCGCTTATGTGATTTTTGGTTTCTTATGTAAAAATGGACAATGAATTCATATAATGATGGTGTAGGAATTGTTCATTGTTCACTTTTTACATTACTCCCCTTTTAAAAATGATATTTATACAATAATTTAATAGTGTACCATTAATACAATACAAATGAGAAAATAACATCCTAACAGGGTACCATTAATACAATACAATGAGAAAATAACATCCTAACAGGGTACAATTAGTTACAATACAAATTTTATACAGAACGATTTCGCGTGGTCGAGTACAATGCAGAGTATCCAAATTTTTAAAATGACACTTGCTCACAAAATATTAAAAAAATCGAAGATTAATAAACAATTAAGCTAGACAAAGAATGATATTGTAAAATTTTTAGCAAAATTTTATTTATTTTTATTTTTTCTGTGGGGAATATTACATTCATAATGAATAGGTAAAAGGGAAAAATATAAATCGTACAATCTATAAGCTAATTTTTATTGACTAGTGTAGGTAAAAATAGAATTACGTAATGGATGATGTATAGACCTGTGGTCTAGTGTGTATTTTTGTGTACTAGGTATAAAGTGTGTATTTTATAAGTTCGAGAGACAGATCAGCTGAGAGGATTGTTAAATTAACTGTATAAATGCATGAGCAAAAATTTATATATAGTAAGCAAAAATGATTAAGATTAAATTACGCGCAATGAAATAGTTTATTGTGATATCCAATGATTTTAGCATGAGGTTTGTATATATAGTATATATAGTGTGCATGCATTTTTATTGACTGTTGTAGGTACAAATCGAATTACGTAGTGGATGATGTATAGACCTGTGGTCAAATGTGTAGGGATTTGGAAGGTTTTTTGAATTAACAAAGTTTAAAAATGATGTATAATAATTTAAGATGGGTTATAAAATCTTTTAAGTTTAAGTCAATTATTGTTATTATTATTATTATTATCATTATTATATTACAAAATCCTTTAAGCTCAAGGTCAATTATTATAAAATCTAATTATAGGTAAATTTTTCATTAAAAATTATTTTTTATGTAATAAAAAAAAATATTAAAAAGGTTTAATAATTTTTGCAGGTTAAGTAGAAAAATCATACTCTTTCGTTGAATGTTGATAGAATTTGAATTGTTTGATATTTTAGTCTGAAATTGACAATTACGTTTTTTTTTTTTTTTTTAAAGCAAAGAGATTGCTTGTCACACTACTTAGAACAAAAATTAAAAAAGTTGAAACAAAACGGAGGGACGGCATGTTCCTCATATACATTACAATAATTACCAAAATCGTTACAAACAATTGTAAAAACGGTTTTGTGACAATTAAGAATTACATAACTATATATCTATATACGTAACAATGGCATGAAAAGAAGACAGACAGGTTAATTTTCTTCTCAAACACAAAAAAAAGGTTGAATTAAATTCTCTTGAACAACAAAAAAAGGTTGAATTCAATTGACTGCATTGAAAACTTGGGACTTGAAAACTAACTTCGACTTAAAAACTAACTTTGACTTGAACTCTCTGACTTCGAATATAACTCTGACTTGAATATAACTCTGACTTGGAATATAACTTGACTTGAATATAACTCTGACTTGAATAAACTCTGACTTCGAATATAACTCTGACTTCGAATATAACTCTGACTTGAACTCTATCAAGTATTCTGAAACTGAAAATGAAACTGACTTGAACTCTTATCAAGTAGTATCTTGAAACTGAAAATGAAACTGACTTGAACTCTTATCAAGTAGTATCTTGAAACTGAAAATGAAACTGACTTGAACTCTTATCAAGTAGTATCTTTAAACTGAAAATGAAACTACTGACTTGAACTCTTATCAAGTAGTATCTTGAAACTGAAAATGAAACTGGCTAACTTGAACGCTTGTCAAGTGAAGATTAACTGAAAAATGGAAAATGACTGCACATGATCTTTATCAAGTGGAGACGATTAACCTCTGGGGTCTTGTTGACCCTCTTGGTGCAACCTTCTGACTTGAAAACTGACTTAAAAAAATGACCAAAAATGACTTCAAAAAATGACTTCAAAAAATGACTTCAAAATTACTTCAAGTATCTCTCTAAATCTATAAACTCTCTCTAAAAACTCTCTAAACTCTCTGTAAACACTCTCTCTCTTAATTTGCAAGTCAATTCAATTCAGTAATTGAAAAAAATTTGCAAACAGAAATATAAAAAATGTAAACAACATTTCATTCTAATGTATGGGAAGGTACATAAAATAAAATTATTCTATACTGAATGTAACAGTGAAAATAACTGAAATTCTCTCTCTGAAATTAATTCTCTCTGAAATTAATTCTCTGTTACAATAAACTTTCTGTTACAATAAACTTTCTGTTACAATAAACTTTCTGTTACAATTAACTCTTAATAACTGTTTCACTAAAAAAAAGTGTATCACTGGTGTATGGAATGTTCACTGTGTTTCTTGTAAATTCTGACTTGATACTCATTACACTAGGCAACAAAGATTTTGTTACAGAAGACCAAATAGGTGCTCCTAGCTAATTTCGGTATGCTGATTTCAAATCTATAATTAGATTTTTTCTATCACGTCTAGATTTTGTGTAAAATGCAAATCACTTTTAGTAAAATTTTCTACCACGTCCAGATTTTGGTTTTAATCGGCTTAATGCCAGTAATATGAAACTTGCTTTTCAAGGTTAAAGCAATTTTTTTTGCCAACTACATACAAATTCGAACAATTTTGATAAATAAAATTTATCCCGAGTTGGCAACACTGAGTGAAGAGCATAGTAACGGGCAACGGCCCAACAATCAGTCGCTACGTGACAGTCAAGCAGAAACGGTTGTTGAAGCTCTCTGCTGATGAGCAAGTGACAGGTTGTGGTGACTTGCGTGTTTTTATAGCATTTGTTTGTGTACTATGGTGTGTATTTCTTTTTATTTTGCACATCGTAATAATTACTTTCTACGTTTTTTCAGATATGTATGGTAATTCAAAATGGCATCAAATAGACGTGATTGTGTAAATCACCCAGACAACTTCTGCTTTGTCTGTGGACAATATACACCTAAGCCACAACGTAGAAACATAACAACAAAGATTAAACTTGCCTACAAGTGTTATTTTGACTGTAAGTTAGGAGACCAACAGAGGGACTGGGCACCACATATTTGCTGTGCACAGTGCAATGCAATGTTAATAGCTTGGATGAATGGTAAAAGAAAAGCTATGCCGTTCTCAGTCCCCATGGTTTGGCGTGAGCCGAAAAATCACTTCAATGATTGTTATTTTTGTTTGACAAAGATTGCTGGTTTCACAAAGAAAAACAAATCAAAGATCACGTACCCAAACTGCGAATCAGCAATGAAACCAGTACCACATGATGAAACAAATCCACCACCAGTTCCACCAGCAACGATAACAGACAGCAGTTCATCTGAAGATTCTGCTAGTGATATAGAAACAGGGAAAGATGGCATATATGTTCCAGATGCAAATATTTCCCCACATTTGTTAAGTCAAGCGGAGTTAAATGACTTAGTGCGCGATTTGGAATTACAAAAGAAAGGCAGAGTTGCTTGGTTCAAGACTTCAAGAATTTAATCTTCTCCAACCAAACACCAAAGTTTCCCATTTCCGCCATCGCCATTTGCAGTTTTCATCATTTTACTTACAGGAAGAAAACGTTTGTTTCTGCCACGATATCAGTGGTCTGATGCAAGGGATTGGCTGTCGCTATGATCCAAAAGAATGGAGACTGTTCATTAACTCTAGTAAAGCTAGCCTTAAAGCTGTATTACTGCACAACGGCAATGAAAAACCTTCAATACCTGTAGCACATGCCACTGGCCTTAATGAGACTTATGAATCGATGAAACTGCTGCTAAGACTCATCAAATATAAGGACCACACATGGAATATTTGTGGCGACCTTAAAGTTGTATCATTACTTCTTGGGTTACAGTTGGGCTACACAAAGCATATGTGCTTTTTGTGTCTATGGAACAGCAGAGATGACAAGAACCACTACAAAAAACATGATTGGCCATCTAGAACTGAACATGTTGTTGGTAAATACAATGTGAAACACCCAGCACTTATTGACCCTCAGAAAGTACATCTTCCACCACTTCACATTAAACTTGGCCTTACGAAAAATTTCGTGAAGGGTATGGATCATCAAGGTAGTGGTTTCCAATATTTAAAGGATAAATTCAAAGGAATATTGACAGATGCTAAGCTAGAAGCTGGAGTTTTCACTGGACCACAGATCCGCAGTGTCATCCACGACTCATCGTTTCCATCTAACCTAAATGAGAATGAACTAGGAGCATGGACATCTTTCGTTGAAGTTGTCAAAAATTTTCTTGGAAACCACAAAGCTGAAAACCACCGTAAACTCGTACAAAACATGCTTAAATCTTATGAAATAATGGGATGCAGAATGTCTTTGAAAATTCATTTTTTACATTCTCATCTTGACTTCTTCCCGGCCAACCTTGGAGCTGTAAGTGACGAGCATGGTGAGCGCTTCCACCAACAGATCTCAGTTATGGAAAACAGATACCAAGGTAATTTCAACCCAAATATGATGGGAGATTATTGTTGGTTCCTGCAGAAGGAGAGCTCGTCATCCTACAAGCGACAAAGGAAGAGGACACACCAAAGTTTCACTTAAGAACAGGAATTTGCCTTTCAGTAGTAACAACAAAATACTAACGCGCTTTGGGTGGATGGTTGGGCGTAGGGGTGGTAACTCCGCCAGCGGAATTCCGCTGTCTGTCTTAAGCCAGAATAGAGGAGGAAAGACATCCCTGTTCACTAATTATTTAAGTATGCTTAACATAAAACGTGGAACGGAAAAGTAGCTTAGACGGCTTTCGTAATAGAAGCGGGTGAGAAAAAAAATGAAAAATAGGGGTTTTCGGTTACACAAAATCTGGACGTGATAGAGAAATTTTGATATCAGATCTGAAATCAGCATCAGCGCTTTAGTAGGAATCAGTAGTTCACGTGTCTGTAACAAAAAAAAAGTTGAAATTTGTTGCCTAGTGTTATTAACTGTTAATAATAGTGACTTTCAAGTGTTTATAAATTTCTTTAAAAAAACCTCTTACTTAACAAGATTCCTACGGCGAAATCCTTAGAGACGTGTCCTGAAGACGTCTTGCTGGCTACTTGTTCCTGGATGAAAACTAGGCGTGAAGAACTTGGAGTCGTGACGCACCGGTTCAAGGGTGGATGTTACGAACTAGAAGTCGTGACACGCCGGTCAACTGGTTTTATCCTGATGCAGGGTAATTTCTATCTTGGCCAAAGAGTGGCCTCTTCTTAAAATCATCTTCTTCTTAAAATAATCTTCTCATCCTGATGCAGGGTAATTTCTATCTTGGCCAAAGAGTGGCCTCTTCTTAAAAATCATCTTCTTAAAATAATCTTCTCATCCTGATGCAGGGTAATTTCTATCATGGCCAAAGAGTGGCCTCTTCTTAAAAATCTTCTTGTTAAACATCTTCTTGTTAAACATCTTCTTGTTAAACATCTTCTTGTTAAACATCTTCTGGTTAAAATCTTCTGGTTAAAATCTTCTTCTTAAAATAATCTTCTCATCCTGGCAATAGGGCGCCAACTTTTGTTTATCCTGGCTATAGGGTCGCCAGCTTGTTAGAATCTTCTTATCTTCTTCTTCTTCTTATCCTGGCTGGGTCTGGGGTGTCTCGTATAGACGAGGCGTTCTTGTTAAGGGGCAAGGGGCCTCTGCCCCCTCCCCGCAACGAGGCTGCTAACAAAGGAGTCTCGAATGAAGTTCTCTAATGAAGAAGTGCCTTCAAGAAGTGGCAAATGAAGTAGCTTGATGAAGTGCAACGATGAAGTGCTAATCTGAAGTGAAGTAATTTTACAAGTACAGTATAATATAGTCTAAATGTTTGGGGGAGACAATCGAAGGTTAAGTTTCCCCCTTTTTAAACACATAATCAGATGTTTTTGAAAGATTTCAACTAAAAAAAATATAAATAAAAAGAACAACAGTATCGCCGATTCTACATTTTTGACGGCAATATCATTTCGTAATAGCACATAAGCACAATTTTGAGTACATGACTGAGTACGTATTAATTTTGGTTCATTACAATTACGATTACAATTACCAATTAATTCACATTCACTTGTTGTTTAATTACACTTCCATTTTAAAGTACATTCTTACATGATAAATTAAATCATTACATTTAATTACAGTTTCACTGAAGTACATTAAGAGTTATTATTAATTTAAAGTATTACAGTTAATTACAATTAAACAGTTACTATAACTTTTCGTTTTTACAGTGTTTCATATTAATAGACAATTAAGATGTTAGAAATATAATACAAAGTACATGGCACTTACGAGATAATTTATTTACGAAATAATGTTATAATGTTATGAATTTGAAATCAGAGCGGACGGAGGCATCTGATCTTTGAGGCGCTCGAATCTGCTGTCGTGAGTGGAATTTTATAACTTCTTAACTCAGCATTTTTGAGTTCAACTCGGGAGGTCATATAATTAAAAATAAAAATGAAAAAATAATACGAGAACGTTTTTTCGCGTTCTCGAACGAACTGCGAAAGTTTTGCATTTCATGATTGACACGAGTAAACATAGACTGATAAGTTGATAGGGCATAAGTAGACAATAGGTAGATGAATGAATAAGTAATAAAATTAATAAAGGATAGCGGTCAAGAAAGAACATGAATGTAAGAATGAGTATGGTTCAATAATAATGTTTATGCTACATAACATATAAATAATGACTTCTATAGAGTGTTTAGTCCTTAGGGAAATAAATGACGGAAAATGTGACGTCATAGTTATTGAATTTTTACGTATAATACAAATCATTGTTAGGAAGATTTACAAGAACGAATTAGAGACACAGAGTGGGAAACGTAAAGAGAATAAAGTTATTTTGTGACGTCATAGTGTATAAGTCATTATTAGAAAGATGAATTAGAAAAATACAGGAATGAATAAAGACGTACAAATCGGAATTCTATCCAAAACTGCTTATGTGATTTTTGGTTTCTTATGTAAAAATGGACAATGAATTCATATAATGATGGTGTAGGAATTGTTCATTGTTCACTTTTTACATTACTCTCCCCTTTTAAAAATGATATTTATACAATAATTTAATAGTGTACCATTAATACAATACAAATGAGAAAATAACATCCTAACAGGGTACCATTAATACAATACAATGAGAAAAACATCCTAACAGGGTACAATTAGTTACAATACAAATTTTATACAGAACGATTTCGCGTGGTCGAGTACAATGCAGAGTATCCAAATTTTTAAAATGACACTTGCTTACAAAATATTAAAAAATCGAAGATTAATAAACAATTAAGCTAGACAAAGAATGATATTGTAAAATTTTTAGCAAAATTTTATTTATTTTTATTTTTTCTGTGGGGAATATTACATTCATAATGAATAGGTAAAAGGGAAAAATATAAATCGTACAATCTATAAGCTAATTTTTATTGACTAGTGTAGGTAAAAATAGAATTACGTAATGGATGATGTATAGACCTGTGGTCTAGTGTGTATTTTTGTGTACTAGGTATAAAGTGTGTATTTTATAAGTTCGAGAGACAGATCAGCTGAGAGGATTGTTAAATTAACTGTATAAATGCATGAGCAAAAATTTATATATAGTAAGCAAAAATGATTAAGATTAAATTACGCGCAATGAAATAGTTTATTGTGATATCCAATGATTTTAGCATGAGGTTTGTATATATATATATATAGTGTGCATGCATTTTTATTGACTGTTGTAGGTACAAATCGAATTACGTAGTGGATGATGTATAGACCTGTGGTCAAATGTGTAGGGATTTGGAAGGTTTTTTGAATTAACAAAGTTTAAAAATGATGTATAATAATTTAAGATGGGTTATAAAATCTTTTAAGTTTAAGTCAATTATTGTTATTATTATTATTATTATTATCATTATTATTACAAAATCCTTTAAGCTCAAGGTCAATTATTATAAAATCTAATTATAGGTAAATTTTTCATTAAAAATTATTTTTTATGTAATAAAAAAAAATATTAAAAAGGTTTAATAATTTTTGCAGGTTAAGTAGAAAAATCATACTCTTTCGTTGAATGTTGATAGAATTTGAATTGTTTGATATTTTAGTCTGAAATTGACAATTACGTTTTTTTTTTTTTTTTAAAGCAAAGAGATTGCTTGTCACACTACTTAGAACAAAAATTAAAAAAAGTTGAAACAAAACGGAGGGACGGCATGTTCCTCATATACATTACAATAATTACCAAAATCGTTACAAACAATTGTAAAAACGGTTTTGTGACAATTAATGAATTACATAACTATATATCTATATACGTAACAATGGCATGAAAAGAAGACAGACAGGTTAATTTTCTTCTCAAACACAAAAAAAAGGTTGAATTAAATTCTCTTGAACAACAAAAAAAGGTTGAATTCAATTGACTGCATTGAAAACTTGGGACTTGAAAACTAACTTCGACTTAAAAACTAATTTGACTTGAACTCTCTGACTTCGAATATAACTCTGACTTCGAATATAACTCTGACTTCGAATATAAAAACTGACTTGAACTCTATCAAGTATCTGAAACTGAAAATGAAACTGACTTGAACTCTTATCAAGTAGTATCTTGAAACTGAAAATGAAACTGACTTGAACTCTTATCAAGTAGTATCTTGAAACTGAAAATGAAACTACTGACTTGAACTCTTATCAAGTAGTATCTTGAAACTGAAAATGAAACTGGCTAACTTGAACGCTTGTCAAGTGAAGATTAACTGAAAAATGGAAAATGACTGCACATGATCTTTATCAAGTGGAGACGATTAACCTCTGGGGTTTTGTTGACCCTCTTGGTGCAACCTTCTGACTTGAAAACTGACTTAAAAAAATGACTTCAAAAATGACTTCAAAAAATGACTTCAAAAAATGACTTCAAAATTACTTCAAGTATCTCTCTAAATCTATAAACTCTCTCTAAAAACTCTCTAAACTCTCTGTAAACACTCTCTCTCTTAATTTGCAAGTCAATTCAATTCAGTAATTGAAAAAAATTTGCAAACAGAAATATAAAAAATGTAAACAACATTTCATTCTAATGTATGGGAAGGTACATAAAATAAAATTATTCTATACTGAATGTAACAGTGAAAATAACTGAAATTCTCTCTCTGAAATTAATTCTCTCTGAAATTAATTCTCTGTTACAATAAACTTTCTGTTACAATAAACTTTCTGTTACAATAAACTTTCTGTTACAATTAACTCTTACAATAACTGTTTCACTAAAAAAAAGTGTATCACTGGTGTATGGAATGTTCACTGTGTTTCTTGTAAATTCTGACTTGATACTCATTATTAACTGTTAATAATAGTGACTTTTCAAGTGTTTATAAATTTCTTTAAAAAAAACTCTTACTTAACAAGATTCCTACGGCGAAATCCTTAGAGACGTGTCCTGAAGACGTCTTGCTGGCTACTTGTTCCTGGATGAAAACTAGGCGTGAAGAACTTGGAGTCGTGACGCACCGGTTCAAGGGTGGATGTTACGAACTAGAAGTCGTGACACGCCGGTCAACTGGTTTTATCCTGATGCAGGGTAATTTCTATCTTGGCCAAAGAGTGGCCTCTTCTTAAAATCATCTTCTTCTTAAAATAATCTTCTCATCCTGATGCAGGGTAATTTCTATCTTGGCCAAAGAGTGGCCTCTTCTTAAAAATCATCTTCTTAAAATAATCTTCTCATCCTGATGCAGGGTAATTTCTATCATGGCCAAAGAGTGGCCTCTTCTTAAAAATCTTCTTGTTAAACATCTTCTTGTTAAACATCTTCTTGTTAAACATCTTCTTGTTAAACATCTTCTGGTTAAAATCTTCTGGTTAAAATCTTCTTCTTAAAATAATCTTCTCATCCTGGCAATAGGGCGCCAACTTTTGTTTATCCTGGCTATAGGGTCGCCAGCTTGTTAGAATCTTCTTATCTTCTTCTTCTTCTTATCCTGGCTGGGTCTGGGGTGTCTCGTATAGACGAGGCGTTCTTGTTAAGGGGCAAGGGGCCTCTGCCCCCTCCCCGCAACGAGGCTGCTAACAAAGGAGTCTCGAATGAAGTTCTCTAATGAAGAAGTGCCTTCAAAGAAGTGGCAAAATGAAGTAGCTTGATGAAGTGCAACGATGAAGTGCTAATCTGAAGTGAAGTAATTTTACAAGTACAGTATAATATAGTCTAAATGTTTGGGGGAGACAATCGAAGGTTAAGTTTCCCCCCTTTTTAAACACATAATCAGATGTTTTTGAAAGATTTCAACTAAAAAAAATATAAATAAAAAAGAACAACAGTATCGCCGATTCTACATTTTTGACGGCAATATCATTTCGTAATAGCACATAAGCACAATTTTGAGTACATGACTGAGTACGTATTAATTTTGGTTCATTACAATTACGATTACAATTACCAATTAATTCACATTCACTTGTTGTTTAATTACACTTCCATTTTAAAGTACATTCTTACATGATAAATTAAATCATTACATTTAATTACAGTTTCACTGAAGTACATTAAAGTTATTATTAATTTAAAGTATTACAGTTAATTACAATTAAACAGTTACTATAACTTTTCGTTTTTACAGTGTTTCATATTAATAGACAATTAAGATGTTAGAAATATAATACAAAGTACATGGCACTTACGAGATAATTTATTTACGAAATAATGTTATAATGTTATGAATTTGAAATCAGAGCGGACGGAGGCATCTGATCTTTGAGGCGCTCGAATCTGCTGTCGTGAGTGGAATTTTATAACTTCTTAACTCAGCATTTTTGAGTTCAACTCGGGAGGTCATATAATTAAAAATAAAAATGAAAAAAATAATACGAGAACGTTTTTTCGCGTTCTCGAACGAACTGCGAAAGTTTTGCATTTCATGATTGACACGAGTAAACATAGACTGATAAGTTGATAGGGCATAAGTAGACAATAGGTAGATGAATGAATAAGTAATAAAATTAATAAAGGATAGCGGTCAAGAAAGAACATGAATGTAAGAATGAGTATGGTTCAATAATAATGTTTATGCTACATAACATATAAATAATGACTTCTATAGAGTGTTTAGTCCTTAGGGAAATAAATGACGGGAAAATGTGACGTCATAGTTATTGAATTTTTACGTATAATACAAATCATTGTTAGGAAGATTTACAAGAACGAATTAGAGACACAGAGTGGGAAACGTAAAGAGAATAAAGTTATTTTGTGACGTCATAGTGTATAAGTCATTATTAGAAAGATGAATTAGAAAAATACAGGAATGAATAAAGACGTACAAATCGGAATTCTATCCAAAACTCGCTTATGTGATTTTTGGTTTCTTATGTAAAAATGGACAATGAATTCATATAATGATGGTGTAGGAATTGTTCATTGTTCACTTTTTACATTACTCTCCCCTTTTAAAAATGATATTTATACAATAATTTAATAGTGTACCATTAATACAATACAAATGAGAAAATAACATCCTAACAGGGTACCATTAATACAATACAATGAGAAAATAACATCCTAACAGGGTACAATTAGTTACAATACAAATTTTATACAGAACGATTTCGCGTGGTCGAGTACAATGCAGAGTATCCAAATTTTTAAAATGACACTTGCTTACAAAATATTAAAAAAATCGAAGATTAATAAACAATTAAGCTAGACAAAGAATGATATTGTAAAATTTTTAGCAAAATTTTATTTATTTTTATTTTTTCTGTGGGGAATATTACATTCATAATGAATAGGTAAAAGGGAAAAATATAAATCGTACAATCTATAAGCTAATTTTTATTGACTAGTGTAGGTAAAAATAGAATTACGTAATGGATGATGTATAGACCTGTGGTCTAGTGTGTATTTTTGTGTACTAGGTATAAAGTGTGTATTTTATAAGTTCGAGAGACAGATCAGCTGAGAGGATTGTTAAATTAACTGTATAAATGCATGAGCAAAAATTTATATATAGTAAGCAAAAATGATTAAGATTAAATTACGCGCAATGAAATAGTTTATTGTGATATCCAATGATTTTAGCATGAGGTTTGTATATATAGTATATATAGTGTGCATGCATTTTTATTGACTGTTGTAGGTACAAATCGAATTACGTAGTGGATGATGTATAGACCTGTGGTCAAATGTGTAGGGATTTGGAAGGTTTTTTGAATTAACAAAGTTTAAAAATGATGTATAATAATTTAAGATGGGTTATAAAATCTTTTAAGTTTAAGTCAATTATTGTTATTATTATTATTATTATTATCATTATTATTATTACAAAATCCTTTAAGCTCAAGGTCAATTATTATAAAATCTAATTATAGGTAAATTTTTCATTAAAAATTATTTTTTATGTAATAAAAAAAAATATTAAAAAGGTTTAATAATTTTTGCAGGTTAAGTAGAAAAATCATACTCTTTCGTTGAATGTTGATAGAATTTGAATTGTTTGATATTTTAGTCTGAAATTGACAATTACGTTTTTTTTTTTTTTTTAAAGCAAAGAGATTGCTTGTCACACTACTTAGAACAAAAATTAAAAAAAGTTGAAACAAAACGGAGGGACGGCATGTTCCTCATATACATTACAATAATTACCAAAATCGTTACAAACAATTGTAAAAACGGTTTTGTGACAATTAACGAATTACATAACTATATATCTATATACGTAACAATGGCATGAAAAGAAGACAGACAGGTTAATTTTCTTCTCAAACACAAAAAAAAGGTTGAATTAAATTCTCTTGAACAACAAAAAAAGGTTGAATTCAATTGACTGCATTGAAAACTTGGGACTTGAAAACTAACTTCGACTTAAAAACTAACTTTGACTTGAACTCTCTGACTTCGAATATAACTCTGACTTGGAATATAACTCTGACTTGGAATATAACTCTGACTTGGAATATAACTCTGACTTGGAATAAACTCTGACTTCGAATATAACTCTGACTTCGAATATAACTCTGACTTGAACTCTATCAAGTATTCTGAAACTGAAAATGAAACTGACTTGAACTCTTATCAAGTAGTATCTTGAAACTGAAAATGAAACTGACTTGAACTCTTATCAAGTAGTATCTTGAAACTGAAAATGAAACTGACTTGAACTCTTATCAAGTAGTATCTTTAAACTGAAAATGAAACTACTGACTTGAACTCTTATCAAGTAGTATCTTGAAACTGAAAATGAAACTGGCTAACTTGAACGCTTGTCAAGTGAAGATTAACTGAAAAATGGAAAATGACTGCACATGATCTTTATCAAGTGGAGACGATTAACCTCTGGGGTTTGTTGACCCTCTTGGTGCAACCTTCTGACTTGAAAACTGACTTAAAAAAATGACCAAAAATGACTTCAAAAAATGACTTCAAAAAATGACTTCAAAATTACTTCAAGTATCTCTCTAAATCTATAAACTCTCTCTAAAAACTCTCTAAACTCTCTGTAAACACTCTCTCTCTTAATTTGCAAGTCAATTCAATTCAGTAATTGAAAAAAATTTGCAAACAGAAATATAAAAAATGTAAACAACATTTCATTCTAATGTATGGGAAGGTACATAAAATAAAATTATTCTATACTGAATGTAACAGTGAAAATAACTGAAATTCTCTCTCTGAAATTAATTCTCTCTGAAATTAATTCTCTGTTACAATAAACTTTCTGTTACAATAAACTTTCTGTTACAATAAACTTTCTGTTACAATTAACTCTTACAATAACTGTTTCACAAAAAAAAGTGTATCACTGGTGTATGGAATGTTCACTGTGTTTCTTGTAAATTCTGACTTGATACTCATTATTAACTGTTAATAATAGTGACTTTTCAAGTGTTTATAAATTTCTTTAAAAAAACCTCTTACTTAACAAGATTCTACGGCGAAATCCTTAGAGACGTGTCCTGAAGACGTCTTGCTGGCTACTTGTTCCTGGATGAAAACTAGGCGTGAAGAACTTGGAGTCGTGACGCACCGGTTCAAGGGTGGATGTTACGAACTAGAAGTCGTGACACGCCGGTCAACTGGTTTTATCCTGATGCAGGGTAATTTCTATCTTGGCCAAAGAGTGGCCTCTTCTTAAAATCATCTTCTTCTTAAAATAATCTTCTCATCCTGATGCAGGGTAATTTCTATCTTGGCCAAAGAGTGGCCTCTTCTTAAAAATCATCTTCTTAAAATAATCTTCTCATCCTGATGCAGGGTAATTTCTATCATGGCCAAAGAGTGGCCTCTTCTTAAAAATCTTCTTGTTAAACATCTTCTTGTTAAACATCTTCTTGTTAAACATCTTCTTGTTAAACATCTTCTGGTTAAAATCTTCTGGTTAAAATCTTCTTCTTAAAATAATCTTCTCATCCTGGCAATAGGGCGCCAACTTTTGTTTATCCTGGCTATAGGGTCGCCAGCTTGTTAGAATCTCTTATCTTCTTCTTCTTCTTATCCTGGCTGGGTCTGGGGTGTCTCGTATAGACGAGGCGTTCTTGTTAAGGGGCAAGGGGCCTCTGCCCCCTCCCCGCAACGAGGCTGCTAACAAAGGAGTCTCGAATGAAGTTCTCTAATGAAGAAGTGCCTTCAAAGAAGTGGCAAAATGAAGTAGCTTGATGAAGTGCAACGATGAAGTGCTAATCTGAAGTGAAGTAATTTTACAAGTACAGTATAATATAGTCTAAATGTTTGGGGGAGACAATCGAAGGTTAAGTTTCCCCCCTTTTTAAACACATAATCAGATGTTTTTGAAAGATTTCAACTAAAAAAAATATAAATAAAAAAGAACAACAGTATCGCCGATTCTACATTTTTGACGGCAATATCATTTCGTAATAGCACATAAGCACAATTTTGAGTACATGACTGAGTACGTATTAATTTTGGTTCATTACAATTACGATTACAATTACCAATTAATTCACATTCACTTGTTGTTTAATTACACTTCCATTTTAAAGTACATTCTTACATGATAAATTAAATCATTACATTTAATTACAGTTTCACTGAAGTACATTAAGAGTTATTATTAATTTAAAGTATTACAGTTAATTACAATTAAACAGTTACTATAACTTTTCGTTTTTACAGTGTTTCATATTAATAGACAATTAAGATGTTAGAAATATAATACAAAGTACATGGCACTTACGAGATAATTTATTTACGAAATAATGTTATAATGTTATGAATTTGAAATCAGAGCGGACGGAGGCATCTGATCTTTGAGGCGCTCGAATCTGCTGTCGTGAGTGGAATTTTATAACTTCTTAACTCAGCATTTTTGAGTTCAACTCGGGAGGTCATATAATTAAAAATAAAAATGAAAAAAATAATAGAGAACGTTTTTTCGCGTTCTCGAACGAACTGCGAAAGTTTTGCATTTCATGATTGACACGAGTAAACATAGACTGATAAGTTGATAGGGCATAAGTAGACAATAGGTAGATGAATGAATAAGTAATAAAATTAATAAAGGATAGCGGTCAAGAAAGAACATGAATGTAAGAATGAGTATGGTTCAATAATAATGTTTATGCTACATAACATATAAAAAATGACTTCTATAGAGTGTTTAGTCCTTAGGGAAATAAATGACGGGAAAATGTGACGTCATAGTTATTGAATTTTTACGTATAGTACAAATCATTGTTAGGAAGATTTACAAGAACGAATTAGAGACACAGAGTGGGAAACGTAAAGAGAATAAAGTTATTTTGTGACGTCATAGTGTATAAGTCATTATTAGAAAGATGAATTAGAAAAATACTGAAATGAATAAAGACGTACAAATCGAAATTCTATCCAAAACTCGCTTATGTGATTTTTGGTTTCTTATGTAAAAATGGACAATGAATTCATATAATGATGGTGTAGGAATTGTTCATTGTTCACTTTTTACATATATATATATATATATATATTCACTCACATATATATATATATATATACACATAATACACACATACATATATATATATATACACACATAATGTATATATATATATATATATATACACACACACACATATATATATGTATATATATATATATACACATATATAATATATACACACACATATATATACACACACACACATATATATATACACACACACATATATATATATACACACACATATATATATATATACACACACATATATATATATATACACACACATATATATATATATACACACACACACACATATGTATATATATATATATATATATATATATATACACATATATACACACACACACACATATATATGTAAAAAGTGAAAAATGAACAATTCCAACACCATCATTATATGAATTCATTGTCTTCATGCAGAACTTATGTTCGTCTAGTTTTATGTTGAATGTTCATTTTTACATAAGAGACCAAAATCGCCTAAGCGAGTTTTGGATAGAATTTCGATTTGTACGTCTTTATTCATTCCTGTATTTTTCTAATTCATCTTTCTAATAATGACTTATACACTATGACGTCATAAAATAACTTTATTCTCTTTACGTTTCCCACTTCTTGTAAATCTTCCTAATAATGATTTGTACTATACGTAAAAATTCAATAACTCTGACGTCACATTTTCCCTCATCATATATCTAGTATCCAATGTATGAAAATTCTTTAACATCATGCTAAGCACGAAACACTCTACAGAAGTCATTATTTATATGTTATGTAGTATAAACATTATGATTCAACCATACTCATTCTTACATTCGTGTTCTTTCTTGACCACTATCCTTTATTAATTTTATTACTTATTCATTCATCTACCTATTGTCTACTTATGCCCTATCAACTTATCAGTCTATGTTTACTCGTGTCTATATTACGCACACAACCTATTGTGTGACGAATGATATGTGTACACTACTGTGTGCAGTCGTACCTGTCTATCGACGATCATGATTACGTACATGTATTCTTTTTAAGTTTTATTTTCTTTTATTATTTCACCTTTCGTCATTGATTTCCCTTGATCAATGTAACTATATAAATTTTATTAAATATTCATTTTTTACTCGTGTCAATTTGTGACGCGCGAAACTTTGGGCGTTCGTTCGAGAACGCGAAAAAACGTTCTCGTATTATTTTTTTCATTTTTATTTTTAATTATATTGACCTCCCGAGGTGAACTCAAAAAAATGCTTAGTAAGATCGAATTCCACTCACGACAACAGAATCGAGCGCCTCAAAGATAAAAATACCTCCGTTCGCTCTGATTTCAAATTTATAACATTTATAACATATTATGTTATATCATGTGTGTCATGTCTTATGTACTTGTGTTGTACTAATAACCATCTAGATAACCATCTAGTATAACCATATATAAATATATAAAAACACTGTAATTAATAATAACTTGTAATGTACTTTAGTGAAAGTAATTAAATGTAATGATTTAATTTATAATGTAAGAATGTACTTTAATAGAAGTGTAATTAAACAACAAGTGAATATGAAATAATCCATAATTGTAATCGAAATTGTAATGAACCAAAATTAGTACGTACTCAGTCATGTACTTAATTTGTACTTGTGTACTATTACGAAATGATATCGCCTTTATAAATATAGATTCGGCGAAAAATACAAATTAGTTTTTATTTTTATTTTTTTAAATTCTTATTTGCAATCATTCAAAAACATCTGATGTGTTTAAAAAAAGGGGGGAAACTTAACCTTCGACTGTCCTCCCCCAAAACATTTAAGCTATATTATACATGTACTTGAAAAATTAGGCACCACTTCATTTGCCACTTCATTTAAAGCTCTCATTTCATTGCTCTTCTCCATTGGACCACTTCATTTGGCCACTTCATTACGAGACTCTTCTTTGGACTGCAGCCTCGCTGCGGGGGAGGGGGCAGAGCCCCCTTGCCCCTTAACCAAGAACGCCTCGTCTATACGAGACACCCCAGACCCATAGCCAGGATAAGAAGAAGAAGAAGATATGGGGTCTAACAAGTCTGGCGACCCTGCCAGGATAAACACATAGAAGAAGGAAGATAACAAGACTGGACCCTTTAACCAGGATCTTCACGACTCCAGGATTCTTCCAGTCTTCCAGACCCTTTACCAGGATAAGATGATGATTTTACGAAGAATATTTCTAAAAAGAAGATTTTTAAGAAGATTTTTAAGAAGAAAATTTTTAAGAAGATTTTTAAGAAGAGGAAGATTTTTAACAAGAAGATTTTTAAGAAGAAGAAGATTTTAAGAAGAGGCCACTCTTTGGCCAAGATAGAAATTACCCTGCATCAGGATAAAAAGAAGATTTTAAGAAGATTATTTTAAGAAGAGGCCACTCTTTGGCCAAGATAGAAATTACCCTGCATCAGGATAAAACCAGTTGACCGGCGTGTCACGACTTCTAGTTCGTAACATCCACCCTTGAACCGGTGCGTCACGACTCCAAGTTCTTCACGCCTAGTTTTCATCCAGGAAGAAGTAGCCAGCAAGACGTCTTCAGGACACGTCTCAAGGATTTCCCCATAGGAAATTTTGTTAAGTACATTTTGTTTTCTTAAGTAATTTATAAACATTTGAAAAAGTCACTATTATTAACAGTTAATAATGAATATTAAGTCAGAATTTACAAGAAACTCAGTGAACATTGCATACACCAGTGATACATTTGTTTTTATTGAAACAGTAATTTTAACAGAGAGTTAATTGTCAGAGAGTTAATTGTAACTGAGTTAATTGTAACAGAGTTAATTGTAACAGAGTTAATTGTAACAGTTAATTTCAAAGAGAGTTAATTTCAAGAGAGTTAATTTCAAGAGAGTTAATTGTCACAGAGTCAATTGTCACAGTTATTTTCACTATTATATTCAGTATAGAATAATTTTATTTTATGTATCAAACATAATAGTATCGTACCTTCGTGTACATTAGAGTGAAATGTTGTTTACATTTTATATCTTTGTTTGCAAATTTTTTTTCAATTACTGAATTGAATTGACTTGCAAATTAAGAAAGAGAGAGTTTATAGAGTTATAGAGTTACTTGAAGCAGTTTCAAGTTCCATTTTCAGTTTTCAGACAGTTTCAGTTGGTTATAACCAAAGGGACAACCAAAACCCAGAGATTTATAAAGATACTTGAAGTAATTTTGAAGTCATTTTTTTGAAGTCATTTTTTGAAGTCATTTTTTAAGTCATTTTTTTGAAGTCAGTTTTTCAAGTCAGAAGGTTGCACCAAGAGGGTCAACCAAAACAGAGGTTAATCGTCTCCACTTGATAAAGATCAAGTGCAGTCATTTTCCATTAATCTTCACTTGACAAGCGTTCAAGTTAGACAGTTAAGTTTCATTTTCAGTTTCAGAATACTTGATAGAGTTCAAGTCAGTTTTATTTGAAGTTAGAGAGATTTATTCCAAGTTAGAGAGATTTATTCCAAGTCAGCGAGATTTATTCCAAGTCAGAGAGATTTATTCCAAGTCAGAGAGATTTATTCCAAGTCATTTTTATTTCGAGTCCCGAGTCATTTTTATTTCGAGTCCCAAGTCATTTTTATTTCAAGTCCCAAGTTAGTTTTCAATGCAGTCAATTGAATTCAACTTTTTCTTTGTAATTTAAGAGAATTTAATTTAAGAAAAATGTAAGTTAAGAATTTAATTCAACCTTTTTTTTGTGTTAAAAGAGAATTAAATTCATCCTGAATTGACCCGTTTGTGTCTTTAGTTAATCTTTTTTTTTGTGTTTGTGAGAAGAAAATTGACCTATCTGTCTTTTCTTTTCATGCCATTGTTCCGTATATAAATATATAGGTAAAATGATATTTCATTGTTTGTGACCAAAACGGTTTTTACAATTGTTTGTAACAATTTTGGTAATTATTATAATGTATATGAGGAACATGCCGTCCCTCCGTTTGTTCAACTTTTTAAATTTTTGTTCTAACATTAACTGACTTAAACTTAAAAGATTTTATAACCCTAAACCCATCTTAAATTATTATACATTATCTTTAAACTTTGTTAATTCAAAAACCTTCCAAATCCCTACACATTTGACCACAGGTCTATACATCATCCACTACGTAATTCGGTTTGTACCTACAACAGTCAATAAAATGCATGCACACTATATATATACTATATACATACAAACCTTATGCTAAAATCATTGAATATCACAATAAAACTATTTCATTACGTAATTACCAAATATGCTATTTAGTCTTAATCATTTTTGCTTACTATATATAAATTCTCGCTCATGCATTTATTCAGTTAATTTAACAATCCTCTCAGCTAATCTGTCTCTCGAAATTATCAGCTACACACTTTATACCTAGTACACAAAAATACGCACTAGACCACAGGTCTATACATCATCCATTACGTAATTCTATTTTTAGCTACACTTGTCAATAAAAATTAGTTTATAGATTGTACGATTTACGGTTTTCCCTTTTACCTATTCATTATGTACATAATTTTTCCCACAGAAAAAATTAAAATTTTGTAAAAAAATTTAACAATATCATTCTTTGTCTAGCTTAATTTTTTGTCTAAAAATTAAGTATTAATCTTTGAATTCTTTTATATTATATAATAACACTTGTTCTGTATAAAACTTGTAATGTAAAGAAAAATTCGTCACCTAACTTGAATTAGTTACGATGTTATTTTCTCAATTGTATTGTATTGTATTAATTTTATTATATTATTGTATAAATATCATTTTAAAAAAAAAGGGGAGAGCAATGTAAAAAGTGAACAATGAACAATTCCTACACCATCATTATATGAATTCATTGTCTTCATGCAGAACTTATGTTCGTCTAGTTTTATGTTGAATGTTCATTTTTACATAAGAGACCAAAATCGCCTAAGCGAGTTTTGGATAGAATTTCGATTTGTACGTCTTTATTCATTCCTGTATTTTTCTAATTCATCTTTCTAATAATGACTTATACACTATGACGTCATAAAATAACTTTATTCTCTTTACGTTTCCCACTTCTTGTAAATCTTCCTAATAATGATTTGTACTATACGT
>JAJOZX010013627.1:0-60000 GCA_023014485.1 Bathynomus jamesi | reverse complement strand
CCATAATTGTCGAATTTGGGCAGATGAAAGACCGAATGATTTCGTACAAAATTGGGAAAGAGACTCACCTAAAGTTAATATCTGGATGGGTTTAACAAAATCTAAGGTTTATGGTCCTTTTTTCTTTGCTGAAGCTACAGTTACGGGGCTTATTTATCTGGACATGTTGCAGCAATTCCTTGAACCTCAGCTGATTGGGGATAGGATTGTTAGTACCGTCGTCTATCAACATGATGGTGCTCCTTGTCACTATGCCAAAATTGTTCAGGATTATCTAAATGGACGTTTTCCAAATCGCTGGATCGGACGCGGAAGCAACAGACCTTGTCCAGCGAGATCACCAGATTTAACCCCTTTAGATTTCTTTCCATGGGGCTTTATCAAATCGCACGTCTATCAGACGAAGATTACGAGTCTTGAAAACTTACGTACACGTATATGAACTGCTGCAGATAACATAACCCCGCAAATGCTCCAGAATGGGTTTAGAAATGCTGCGGAACGATTTGAGCTGTGCAGGGATACTGATGGGCGTCACGTCGAATCCTACTCTTAATTATTTAATAAATGTTACCACTTTATCATTTTATGATAAAATTCCATGTAATTTCCAAGTGCTTCACAAAAATAGATCCTGACTTTATGTACACCCTGTATAAGGGGTTCCAGAAAACCTTAGCCCCCCCCCATTTGCAGCTTACATGTTTACTTATATCGAAATAGTTTTTATTGATTATAAAAATATATAAAATTCTTTATTTATTGCAGGTTTTAAAATTACTCTAGCTTATAAAGTGATAATATAATGGCTTTTCAATTATTTGTTGATTCAGAGAGGCAACGTGTGATAGATCGCATACGAGCAATAACATTTCGGAAACCTCGTGATGCTGGAGTCACCTTTATAACACGTTCATGGGTTGCCAAAAAGTTGCGAAGAAGTGAGGACTTCGTCAAAAGAAATTGGAATAAAACTTTGGATGAATGTGAAATGGATACAACCAAATCTGGGCTCCCAAATTTGCCACTCTCTCCAGAAACAAAGGATATCATTGAAAGCGGTACGCGTAAGCGGAAAAACAGCTTTGCTAAACTTACTAGATACATCGAAGTGTTGAGAGGAAAGATCGTTAGTGGTGATGAGATCATTCGACTGTACCGTCATAGGCAAGTTTTCAAGCCTTGGCATGAACTTCCAAAGCCAAGAAAAACTGAACTTTGCATCGATGACAGAATGTGGTTTGCCCATTATCTTGAAGATTGGGATGTGGATGATTTCATGCATTTAGCTGTCTCCGATGAATTTTTTGTTTACGTAACACGTCGGCCTACCTTCCAAAATGATCGAGTGTGGGCCACAACACCAGTTGAAATCGATGACAATGAACATTATCGCGAATTATTAAAAAGTCCAGACTGTGTTGGTGTGTTTGTTTTGTTCACTGCAAAGAAGCTCATGTGTGTGCTGAAGCCAAATGGTCAGAGTTGGGATGAACAGTATTTTCGTGATATTATTCTATCCCAGCATGTCATTCCTTTTCTAAGAAACCCAAACAATGTTATGGATGACGATCAGGTCCCACTTCTGCACGATAAGGCCCCCTGCTTTAAGGTATTAGCTACTCAACAGTTGTTGCGGAACCATGAGATCGATTTCTTTGGAAATGAAGAATGGCCAGGAAATTCTCCTGACCTGAACGTCTGTGAACACATTGGATCAGTTATAAAGGACAAGGTTGGATATGTCTTGTTTCAAGAACCTGCAGCAAATCGATTTTCGAAGGATACAATGACGCAACACATTGAAGCTGTTTTAGCAAATTTGTTTAACGATCAAGATCTATTCACGTCACTTTTGGCAAGCTACCCAAAGCGAATTCAGGCTGTCTTGGAAGCCAATGGCGGGAACACCAAGTTTTAATTGTTTCTCATTAAATGCAGGATTAAATTCTCTTTTGTAAGGTATGTTTAGTTTTACTGTACCTCTAATGGTTTAGGCCATGGGCGGGGGGGGGGCTAAGGTTTATTGGAACCCCGTGTGTATTTGTTCACACATATATTAAGTGTGTATATAGATTTCTCCTTTAGTATTATTATTTTTTATCCTTATATGTGTGTGTGTGTGTAGATGCACGTACATATATAGGGTGTCCCAAAAGTGTTGGAGGGTTTTTTATTTCGCTATAACTTTTTTCTTTTTTGATTAATTTATTTCTTTTTCAATTAAAGTATCCTTGCTGCGTTTAATGAAAATGGAATCCTGGGCAGTTCAACAAAGAGTCGCTAGTGTGAAACTTTATTTGACCAACAACTCTTCCATCGTTGCCGCTCAAAGAGCTTTTCGATTAAAATTCAACACGTTCTGCGCCTTCTGATCGAGCTATTCGACGGTACTTCGCTAAATTTCGTATGGGAAAGGGTCAGGGAGGCGAACCACGGACTTGGCGTTCTCGGACAAGCCGAAGTCCAACTCAGGTTGAGATGGTTCGTGAAAGCGTTGAGGAAAATCCACACCAGTCCGACGACGCAGCCAGGAATTAAATATTTCAAGAAGTTCCTTACATCGAATTTTAAGAGGGGATATCAATCTATACCCGTACAAAATTCAAATTGCTCAAGAAATCATAAGATCATCAGAGTCGGATAACGTAATCTAATGCGATTTTAGATTTACGTAATGTAAATGAAGATTTTCATCAGATATTAAATTCGTAATTAAAATCGCAATAAATATGTTTTCAGGTGTTACAAATTTTTTTATTTGATCCCTCAACAAAAAGTTATAGCCAAATAAAACCCCTCCAAGACTTCTGGGACACCCTTTATTGAACGTGCATATAGATTTCTACTTCACTAATATTACACTGCCCAACACCAATTTTGCTGATTTAATTCTAACACCTGTTTTTAGGTAATTTTGGTGTGCTGATTTCAAAAATCACCTTAGGTTTTGCCTATCACGTCAGGTTTTCGAGCAATCAAATACGGAGATATCGCATTTTGGCAGGGTTATGCCCAATTTTTTTTCTTTTCAAAAAATAAGTTTTTACATACTCAGAATCAGCATGGAAAGTAAACAATTGTGCAGGGAGTGAACTTTAATATACAATGGTAATATTGACACATAAAGTGATTAAAAGTGTTTAAATAAGCAAAAAATGAATCCATGATCATGACGTCACGCTCACACCTGGGGAAATCACAGATACCCAAGATTTTAATATGTTGTACATGACCTTTAGATTTAATGCACAGATTTGCGTATTCCACAGATAAAATTTTAACAGCAAAACAGCTGTCAACAGCTCTAAAAAATCATCAATTTTGATAAGTGCCCTTCATGGATCACCCAACATAGGCATATTGCATTGCACATTGCACGGAAACCTGATGTGATGGGCAAAATCTAAGGTGATTTTTTAAATCAGCACATCAATATTATCCAGAAACAGGTCTTAGAATTAAATCACAAGCAAAACATTTTTTTTTTGTTGGGCAGTGTTATTATTTAAGAATGTGTATATATATCCTTCGTTAGTGTTTTTTTTTGCTGTATAGAATTCTTCTGAACTATTTTTATTGTCCATTTATTTCCTATATATTCCATTCCGGTTGTGTCAACTTTAGGGAGCAAAGTGAAATATTTGTATTTGAAGTTTACGAAAACTCAGTAATTTTTGCAAGTATTTTTTTTATTGTATAGATAGGTTTCTTGAACTTTGCCAAGGATGCCATGTCTGCCTTGCTCTTGTTCCTGGACATGAGCTCCCTACTGGCCACCTGGCCACTGATATACGCCTCCTCCCTCCTCTGTTGTGAGTAAACATGTTGTGCTGCTTCAATTGTCATCCTTACACACCTCTCTACTGACTGTGTGTGAGGGCCATGCAGGAACTTCCATTGGTCTATCCAGAAACTTCTTGATTGCAGCAGTGGTGAGGGAGCAGGTCAGAGGAGGCTCAGTCACGCCAGAGTTCCAGTCAATAAGCTCCGAGAGTTTGGGGGCATCTGGGTTGATGTCAGGAGTCTTCCTGGGTCTGACACTGCAGTCTCCTACCTGTGTGTCCTCATCTCCTTCACCTCTGATTTCCAGTATCCTCTTCACTGCCTCCCTCCTCTCCTCCTCCACCTCACTGCACAGCATGGCCTGGAGCACAGCCTCAGAGTGTGCATACCAGACTGATCTTTTCACTGTAGGCATCACTATTCCTATCACCTTCTGACTTCTGATCAGCCCCAGCCTGGGACCCTCCACCCAGCTGTAATTTAACTTTATGTTGAACCAGTTTGGCATATAGATTCCCACTATAAATTCCACAATTATCCTCAGATTCTTCAGGTTCCTACCCTTCAGCCCATGTTTGGAAATTGACAATCTGCAGAACCTTAGAGTCGTGGTGACCCACCTACTGTGACAGACTGGCCCAATCTCCAGGAGAGCTAGACTCTCAGGTACATCTCCGGACCTGATGGCAGTGATGATTCTGTAGCCATATGATTGATTTGTGCTGAGGTCCTTGACTACCTCCTGACTGAGATGCGGTAGAGGAGGACCAACAGTGATCCTCGTGCGGTTTGGGTTGATCTCCAGCTCAGTGGCAGTGTCTAACATCTTCCCTAGGGGCCCAGACCACTTGTTGCTCAATGTCTTGCCATCCAGTGCAGTCACCAGGTGTCTGAGACCCAGCTCCCAAGTGTGCAAGTCACAGACAATCCACACCAACTTCCTGCTAAGCTTGGCCTCCACATAATGCATTACTCCTCCCTCCCAGCCAGTATTCACATTAGTATTGTCACCTCCTATGGCCAAAAAGGTCTGGTCTGCTCCCCTCTCTCTTAGCCAGTTCACCAGATGATCAGCAATGACCTCAGCATGACTTCTCTCCTCTGCAGCTTCCTCTGCTACAAAATGCCACAAATATTTCCCACCTGGTTCATTGCACACTGTGTAGTGTTCTTCCTTAATGAGGCCAGGAAACTGCCTGTCACTGCTCTCAGCTTCCATCATCAATTTGGTGCCATCTCTTTTCCCATCAAAGAAGATACAGGTGATGCCATTTTCCCTAATCTCTTCATCAAACTTTTTGACCAGCTCCTTAGTCAGTCTCTCCTGAGCCCTCCTCACCTTGTTGTGGTCAATCACTAGTGCTGTGTCAAACTCTGTGATTAGACCAGCATCAATCCAGGGAGCAGTGGCAATCTCTGCAGTCTCTCTCAACCCAGTTTGATGTCTCATGCTAGCCAGAGCTATGTTGGTGATATCTTCAGTGTTGTATTTCTTCTTAGCCACAGGCAAGGAAGAAGTTGTCGCAGCCTCTGGTATGAAGTCTTCGTCCTCCTCTCTCCTCCCTGCCCCCTCCAGTATATCTCCAGTCTCCTCCAACTCCATCTCCAGCAGTGACTCCTCCCTCAACTCCTTCTTTCTTGGCTGACTCCTCTGCCTTCCTCCTCCTCTTCTCCTCGGCCTTTCTTCTCTGCTCCTGTTTCTGCAGCACTGCTTCCTGTCTCCTGGTCTCAGGGTGATCAGCTAGACCCATCTGGTGTGCCCCCACACTACCCACCTTTTCTCTCTGACCTTTAATGAAGGCAAGCTCCTGCACTGGTATCTTCTGCTCGCTCCTGTAGCTGCAGTCAATGTGAACCTCACTGTTGCAGACATGGTTGCACCCCAGCTCACTGCAGCTCCTGATCACACAGTGACAGGTCAGGATGTCCACCAATTTGTCCAGTTTCATCATGAACCGCTCTTTGACCTCTAGCTTCACATTGCCAATGGACACCTTCACTGCCTCATCCCACAGTGCCTTCACTTTAGCCCTGATCCTGACCTCAGTGTTGATTACAGGTCCTGTGAATAGAGCGTTGGCCTTTCTCCACTGAGCCAGTAGCCCTGGAACAATGCCGTTGTTAATCAGGTCATTAACTGGGTAATTCCTCCTGTCTTCCTCATTCATCTCTCTCCTCAACAAACCATACCTCAGCAGATCTCTGGCTGTGGGCAGCTCAGCAGAGCGAGTTCTCTCCCGGTCCCCATCAAATGACTTAGGTGACAACTTTATTTGCTTCAGATTCTGATTTCTTTGACTCATCCTGTGGACCTGTGAACAAAAGAAAGGTCAATGAAATTTGGATAGGCCTGCTGATTATGATTACATAAAATTAAGTTAATTGAAATTCTTAATATCTTCCTATAAGCTTGTGTTGTTATAGGTACAAGACTTAATTATTCAAAGTAATGACAATTTCATATATCTATCATGTCAAAATAGACAAAGTTTGGGTCACACATAACATTTCGAATAATTTGAATTACACAATATATACATTACGAAGTAATCAAAATTGTCAAAAAGGAGGGAAAACACATGCATTCATAATCAAAACTCCAGCATTTGTGACTATTTGAAACTACTTTAAGAAAAAAAAAAAAAAAAAAAAAAAAAAAAAACCATACTGCAATCAAAAATAAACAAAGTTGACCACACATTGATATACGATGCTACAATCATATTTAGGTTATATTTCAAACCTTTATGGTCAATATAAGTAGGTAAATGCCTTTTTTAAACAACACAAGATATTTCTAAGTTTGCTAGATAATATGACATCATTTGAGCATTAGTAGTTTTTTCAATTGTTGACTTTACTAAAATTGACACACCCTAATATTCCATGTATGTTAAATTATTTCCAATAATTCGACTAAATAAACAGAATGGTATAGTTGTGTTTTATTATTCAATAAACGATAGAAACAAGTGCTCTCCGGGATGTATATATATATATACAGGGCGTCCCAAAAAAATGTATACACACTTTAACAGCTGATAGCTCAATTGATGTTTCTTTCTTTCCAAGTTAAACCATTAGAATTAATAATGGCAGTCAGACGAAGCTTTGAACAAAGGAAATTCATTCTAAAATGCTACTGGAAGTGTGAAAACGCAGTTGAGTGAAGTGCAAAGACAGTTTAGGAGGGAGTTTCAAACAGATCCACCAACGCGACTTACCATCACTCGAATTAGAGATAAGTTTGAAGCCGATGGAACTGTTCAGAATGTCCACAAGAAGCGTTCCGGAAGACCACGGACATCGACAAGCCCCACAAAGCAAGAAAGAGTACTGGAAACGTATCACCAAAGTCCAAGAAAATCTGTGCGGCAAGCGAGTCGTGAGGTAGGAATTTCAGAATCGTCTGTCCAACGCATTTTGAAGCGCTGTCAATGGAAAAGTTACATTCCAAGATTAGTCTATGCTATTAATGAAGATGATCCGGACCGAACAGTGGAGTATTGCGAGTGGTACTTGGCACGATGTGGATGTGGATTGGACGAAGGGGTTTCGTAGAATACCCTCCGCGTTCACCAGACCTCACACCACTAGACTTTTTTTATGGGGATACTTAAAAGACAAAGTCTACGCTATAAAACCTGCAACAGTCGCTGAATTGAGAGCAGCCATTGAACGAGAATGCACACAAATACCAAACGAAATGTTTCGTGATGTTTGCGATTCCATTGCTTCGCGTTATCAGCAGTGCCTGGACCAGAACGGACGTCAGTTTGAAAACAGGCGTTGACAAAACAATTAAATAATGTCTGTAGATTCTATTAAATTTTGAAAATGAAATGTATTTTAATAAACACTGCCTTTATAAGTATTTAAAGTGTGTATACATTTTTTTGGGACGCCCTCTATATATATATATATATATATATATATATATATATATATATATATACGATATTAAACGATAACTGGGTTGATGGTAATACATAAATGGTGCATGTGCGCTTCAATAAATGTATGTATGTATACACTACGCCAAATTGCTGGTTACGCCTTCTAAGCCAACTGGTACTGTCAAAAACATCTCCATTAATATATACACTAATTAAATAAATGGCGCAATCTGGAACTGCAAAAGTTATTAATATATATATATATATATATATATACACTACGCCAAATGGCTGGTTACGCCTTCTAATCCAGATTAAGCCTTCTAAGCCAACTGGCGAATTAAGACTTCTAAGCTAACTGTGAAGTGAAGAGCGCTCATTAAGTCATGCGATATGCCTGCAAGAACATCTCTTCCTGCTTCTCTCCTAGGTTAGGTTTGGGTGGCAGCTTGGGTGATAAACCACTCCCCCTTGCTTGCATACCCTCTTCCCTTTTTTTTAGTGGCACTGGCACCAAGGGGGTAGGGGGTGGCACCTTGCAACATTGATCAACATTGCAATTACATATGCACTCGAACACTTTAGAGTCATACTACTTATATGTATATAAGTATATGCTGTATATAAATATCGCTTATGGAATTTGCATTAGAATTCCTGAAATGAAAAAATCGAATCTACCTATGAAGTAAAAAAGACAAAGGAAATGTAACCAAAATTAATTGGTATATACTCGTATAATGTTTTCTAGAAAAGATTTTCAATTTACAGTATATCTGAATTCACAAAATAAATTTTCAGTCACCCTAAATATACTAAATTTAGGCCAAATTTTAAGCAATATTATTTAAATAGGGGTGATGCTGTACGGTACTCTAAAGTCAGGAAATGAAAACGGACAGTAACGTATGGCCGACTATTATAAATATGAATACAATGTGTTCGTAAATCATTTAAAATAACAATTGAAAACGAACTGGTGTTATTTAAATCTGTTTGTAATACGCAAGATCATTACAAATGTTAGATTCGAATTTTAAGAAAATAACGAGAAATATATTGGTCATTTACAATAATATCTAGAGACATCTTAATACATACAACACAAACTACAAAAGAGAATATAATTAAAACCTACTGGTTTTTGTTAAGTATCGCATATGGTACTGTATTATAGGGCATTTCTAATTAGCCGATCACTGAACAGAAGTATACAGAAAGAAGCCACAGTTTACATAAAAAGTCAACGTATTATTCAGGCCAGAAATAATTTTAAGATCACTGCTTACGCCTTATAGTATATTGAAAGTATATTTTCTAACATTTCGTAAACTACAGTACGTATATAAAGGAAAGTTGTAAGCATACACTTAAAAATTTTAGATATGGAATGGGTGATTCGCAACCCTCTGTACTATGATATTATAAAACAAATTTGAACAGTTTTAATGTACACCCTATAAGTGCAAAGTAAAATTTAAGAACCTAATTCAGGGTCAAATAATTTTCTATAAGTAGACTTCCTTTAGCAAAAGATAAGGAAGAGGAAGAAAAAAAAAAGAGACCTTCACTGGCTTTTTAAAATGACATTAATTTTAATTTTTCTTGCTTCTCCCCAAGATACATAAAAAAAATAAAATGCACTTTCTAACGTTTTCTAACTTGAGCTACTTTGGAAAATTTTTTTTTACTAAAATCTGACTGCACTAAGTTGGTCAAGGTATTTAAGTTTGAAACTGGTTACTGCGTCATTTTGAATTCGAAATAATTTTTAACTTATTTAATTGGATATAAACAAATTATGGGCATTGGAATGAGCCCAACCAAAGGGTGTTCACCGCTGCTACAATAAAATGTCGTGATTGTGTTTATTATTTAATTTTGTCATTTGTACTCATTTCTATTACTTTACACCGATTTACTCTCAACTGCATTTAATTGCTGCGAGGGTAGCGTGGACTGGGACTAAAGACACGAAACCTGTTGACATTTTGAACGAAAAGAAACTTCAGAATAACGACAGTTTAACTATTTAAGTTATTTATTTAAATGAAGCAAGTATAATGACAGGGAGGAGAGCAAGAAAGAGACTATCTTACAATGTATCGCACGGAGAGAGACGCTTAAAACTAGTTCTAAACAGTTTAACTCATAAAAACTACATTTTTACTTCAAATTCATTTCGTTTAACTAATTTTCGTTTAATTAATAACCAAATAAAATTCGTTTGCTACACAATACAATTTAGTTTATTTCATTTTACTAATTTAGTTTAATTAAAAGTGAAAATAAAAACTACAGCGTGTGTGTGTGTGTGTGTGTGTGAGTGCACGCGCGAGTGACTGTGAACCCTGCGAGTATACTAAATAACGGCTATGATTACCTCTTTTCTTGGATGTTTCTTCTCCCCGCTTGGGTATTCGAATCGGGAACCGCTACCCGTGGAAACGGTTACGATACGAGCGATGTTACGAGTGGCGCGACTGCTCACGAAACGCCTCAAAATTACATTTAAAATAATTAATTATAATGATATAGTCAGTTACGATTATACCTTAATACAACACAGGGTCACCTCAGACAATCAAGAAAAGCATTTTTTCCCGCCGGAGGCTCCGATGCAGAGAACACATAATTCACAGGCCTGCAAAATTGAGGGTCCTAAAAACTTTTTTGAAATTGTATGCTGGTTTTATAGGAATTTGGGGTGCTAAATCCTAAAAAGGCCTCAGATTTGCTCCATCACGTATATTTTTTTCACAATTTGCTATGACGTTTTTATGTTATAATACGTTACTGAATAAAATAAGTAGTGAAGAATTACCACATGAAACCTATTTCCTGACCATTTCTGAATATATTTATTTTAAAAAACTATAAAACTTGGATACTTACATCTTTACTTAGTGGAATGGCTTAGTAGTCCCGTTTTCTTTTGCCAGTGAAGCTGCGCCTGTTGCATTTCCTTTTGTGCGCTGCTTCCAGATTTTCACGATGCAGCATCCAGCAATAATCCCCCATCATATTAACGTTCCACCGGCCTTGGTATCTCTTTTCCATCTCCTTAATGTCTTGATGGAAACGTTGTCCCTGTTCCTCACTTACTGCACTAGATTTTCTGGGAAAAAGTCCAAGTGTGCATTCAAGAAATGAATTTTGATACTCATTGAGCATCCCAAAGCTTTGAATTTCTCCAGCATGTTTTCAACAATGAGTGCATATTCAGGGTCCTTATTATCCCCAAGGAACTTAGTAACCACACTTTTGAAGGAATTCCAAGCCTCTTTTTCTACTTCAGTCATCGTAGACAAGAAGTTTTCATCTGACAGCAGTCTTCTAATGTCTGGGCCTACAAAAATACCTTCTCTTAATTTTGCTTCTGATAGGTTAGGGAACTTCTTGCAGAGGTACTTAAAGCATTCTCCACTTTTTTCTAATGCCTTAACAAACTGTTTCATAAGGCCTAGTTTTATATGAAGAGGTGGTAGAAGTACTTTCTTTGGGTCAACAAGATTTTTACGCAAAATATCCTTGCTTCCAGGTTCTAGAGATCTTCTTTGTGGCCAGTGTTTTTGCTCTCAGTGTTGACTCTTTGCTCTGCTATCCCATTCACAAGGAAACATGGGAACTTAGTATATCCTCCCTGCTGCCCCAGAAGCATGCACAATACCTTAAGGTCTCCACAAATCATCCGTGATGATCATAATATTTCATCTTTGCAAGAACCAATTCCAAATTCTCATAACTTTCTTGGAGATGTACAGTGACCAACAGGTACAGAGGCATACTTGTTCCCATTGTGCAAAAGAACAGCTTTTAGACTTCTTTTAGAAGAGTCGATGAAAAGTCTCCATTCATCCGCTTTGTACTCAATGCCAAATGCCTGTACCAAACCATCAATATCACGACAGTAAACTAAATTGCCCTCATGTGAAAAGTAGCGAATAAACTCCTTTTCTCTTCTTCTATACAAATATATCGATGTTCCAGCTGATAATAAATTTCTTTCTTTTAATCTGGAGCCTAAGAGTTCAGCAGATTCCTTGGATAATTCCAAATCTCTCACTAAATCGTTTAGTTCAGATTGAGTGAACAACTGGGGGTCTTGACTTCCTATATCACACTGAAATTCTTCATGATCAGTATCTGAACCAGAATTACTAGGCAAATCTTCCAATGTTTCTGGTAGAAGCGGAACTGGAACTTCTGGCCCATGAGGAACAGGTCGAAAAGCTGATGGAAGATTTGGATAGAATATGGCTTTCTTATTTTTTGAGTTATAGCCTTTAACATCACAAGAGCAAAAATAGCAGTCATCACAGTGATTTTTTGGCTCCCTCCATACCATTGGCACACCAAATCTGAATGCTTTCTTTTTGCCTTTACACCATTTACTTAGATCCTCTACGCAAATAAAACAAACTTTGTGTGGTGCCCATGGTTTGTCTTGGTCTCCTAGTTTCATTCCAAAGTAGGCATGGTACACTTGCCTAATAAAATTTGTTACGTTTCTTTGATGTTTCTTGATCACAAATTCCCCGCATATGTAGCAGAAGCTGTCGAGACTGTTGACACATCCACGGCTAGCCATGATTCACAACTTACTACAGTACCCAGAACACAATAAGAGTCATGAATTTAATTTAATAAAGGCTAAATAAGGCCTTCTTAACACTATCAAAACACGCTAGTTCGCTGATATAAAACACAAAAAACAACTCAAAATCACTGAAAAAATTCGCTTCGGATGAATCATTGTGCGCACGTCATGAAATCTGAGTAACAACTGACTCATACGGCTTGGCAACCCAGTATTTATAGTCTCTTAGAAGTTTCTAGTAATTTCCGGAAATCTGGCATTTTCTCGAAGTCGCTTCACAGAAAAATCGAATTTGTGAAATAACTTTGTGTCGTATGACATTTTTATTATGTTTTTCGAATTCAGCACACAAAAATACATTGTAAACAGCTAAAATTATGAAAAAAGTTTTTCCATCGCAGGCCTGTGAATCAAAGTACCGAACAAGAACATTTACAAGCCAACAACTTATAAATTCCGATAAACACCTTCAATTTTACGTCTGGCGGAAGTGACTAAGTTCCGAAAAACAAAAGACATCAGGAAAGCATCCATAAAGGTGGGAATGAATTGTCACAAGTATATAGGTCTACAGTCATTTAATTTTCTGATAATGTTGGGATTGTAAAATCGGGATTTATTAATGAATATAAAATAACAATTTATTATGTATGACTGTAAGTTAGGTTTAATAGATAGATTGTAAGAGGTAAAAAATGGCCTATTTTGAATTTAAACAAAAGTACATGACATGAACCCCGAAGCCAGAACAGGTTTTGTTCATACTCGTATTCACGTTCAGCCAATCAGGCATAGGTTTGCTATCACGTGATACCCACCTCTAGTCTTCCTCAATCATGTTCTTAAAGACAAATTAGTTTTCAAATAATACAAATCTATAACAGTAAGAGATTTAATATCAGAAAATAAGCCAATAAAGTTAGTTGAATACTGTAGAATAGGTAGGAGTTTGTAAAAGCTATTAAAAATCATGTATTAATTACTGTCTCTTAAGTTTTAGGTTCATAGATAATTAAAAGACAGGTCACATGCCAGGCGAGATTGGAACCGCAAAATCTGCTTGATGAAAAAAGAGCGCGTCGCTAAGAAGACAGAGAGTGAAAAAGTTGAGTCAATAAGAGTTAGACAGAGTCGACGAAAGCACTTTGTTCATCTTAAGATCGTTTTGCCTTTCCTTCTTAATTTGTTTTCAACATTTCGATCAAAGCCCGTGGGAAGTACGGACTATATTAAGATGAGTTAATAACAGTAAATCAACTTCATTTTCGACTCGGGGCGGCGACGTGGAATCTTCTGTCCGCGAACCTAGGCTTTTATTCATGCCACGCGGCAGGCTACATCGTTTTTGAAAGCCTACTTGATTTTCGGTGAAGGATTAACCTTGTCTCTTGAATTATATAACGCAAGTGTAAAAATAAAATAATCTGTGAACATAAGATTAAAAGTATTTAAACAGGTCCACACTACAGACCTATACTACTGAAAGCGAGTTTGTCAATCATTTCACCCTAAAAGGCTCGGAAGTTCACGCTTGTTTTATCTTATAATTCGTAAAATAATTAATTTACCTTCCATTTATTTCTGTGCATTGTTCTTCAGTGTAAACACTATTCTTCACTTTGAATCCGTGGGTATCAAGCAATAGCAACCGAACGCTGATTTATAATCAGTTGCATTTTCTTTGCCATATGTACCATAGCCTATTCCCTATTCTCTACTACAAACAAATTAACGTTTCCATTAATCACCTCGAGTATCTACCAAAATTACTAAGCTTTGGAACGTTGAACTGCATCATCACAACTGAAAATGGAAAATGAAGTGTGGAGCACAGAGCCGCCATTGTGGAGCTTTATTTTACCAATAACTACTCTCTGACAACTGCTCAAAGACAGTTTCGGGCAGTTTGGTTTGGGGATATGTCCCACAAGGAATTCAATATTGCGCTATGTTAAAGCACACATGACAAGTGGCAGTGTAGCTAGCAGATGCAAAAAGGTCAGGGCGAAGGAAAACAGTAAGAACTGAAGAAATAATTGAAAGAGTGAGGGAAGCAGTCCAATAGAGTCCAAAGAAGTCGGTGAGAAGGCATGCTCTACAGCTAGACATTAACAGGGAAACTGTGCGTACAATTGTGAAGAAGGCTCTTAGTTTGTATCCCTGCAAAATGCAAGTGACACTACAGTTGAAACCGGCGGACAAACAAAGCCGACTGGCAATATGTAACACTATCATAGGACATTTGCTAGGTAACCCAAGTTTCGGCGAAAACTTCATAATGACAGATGAAGCACATTTTCACTTATCGGGGTATGTCAACAAACAAAACTGTCAAATATGGGCCAACACAAATCTTCACGAAATCTACGAAAAACCTTTACGTCACCTTGTCGAGGTGTAGCAGCTTAAACCGACTGGAATGTCTGCCTGGAAATCTGGAAGGAGATTTCTGTAACTTGCCGGGGGCAATAGGCGTCCGGAAGGTACTGATTAGTAGTTTCGAACAAGCTAGGAAAGGCCTAGCAAGCCCCTGGTGGTTTTCTTTTGCTCAAGTACAAGACAGAGAGCCTCGGAATGGACGGACCACGGTTACGACTTTGGCACGAAAACGGACTTTCTTTTGGATTGCTACAATAAATGTCGGAACACTTAGAGATAAATGCGAAGAAATAGTTGAGTCCATGGAATCGAAATCTATACATATTATGGGAATCGCAGAAACCAGATGGAGAGGTGAAGGAACCAAGGTACTGCACAATGATTATAAGTGCATATACAAGGGCAGAGAAGAGGATACCAGTTACCAGATCGGGTGTGGCAATTATACTGTCCCCCCGATTTTCTGAACATGTTGTTGGAGTGATAATGAAGAGTGAGAGATTCATGGGAGTGACCCTGAGCCTAAACGGAGAGACTATCGGTAATCCAGGCATATGCACCGCAGAGTGGAAGATCACAGGAGGAAAAGGAAACTTTTTATGAGGATCTTCAGGGAATGATAGATGGGCTGCCTTATGAACCAAGAATTTTGAATGGAGACCTAAGTGGCCATGTGGGTGGAGATCGAAACGGAAATGAAGACGTGATCGGGGCATTTGGTGTGGGGGAGAGAAATTTGGAACGGGAAATGCTGGCAAATTTTTGTGCAAGAAATGTTCTTAGTATAATGAACACATTTTTTAATCACCAGGAATCACATCTCTATACATGGTATGGATGAATAGTAGAACCGGAAATTATGATAAGAAGTCTCAGATAGACTTTATTGTGGTGGATAAAAAGTCATTGGTGAAAGATGTAAGAGTAGTACCATCTGTGTCTTTTGACTCGGATCATAGACTTGTTAAAGCCAAAATTTTGCTTCCAGTACTACAAAATATAAAAAAGCCTAGAAGGAGAAGAGTGTGCACGGAGAATATACCAGAAAAACTGGAAGAGATTAGAACTAGAACTGAGGAGGCTTTCGGACAAAGGGTAGCTACGGAAATAGTGGAGGAGGTTTGGGTTGAGTTTAGGAGAACGATGGAAGGAATAGAGCGAGAGGTGATTGGAGGAAAGGTAGTTGGAGGGTCAAAAAGGAAAAAGACGGCATGGTGGACCCAGGAGGTAAAGGAGGCAGTGACAAATAAGATGCGTGCTTTTAGGAGATGGCTTAAGGATAAAAATGAGCAAACAAGGCAAGAATATGTCCAAATGAGAAATCACACCAACGAGGTTAAAAGAAGAGCGAAACGCTCTGTGTGGGAGAAAATAGTTAGACTAAGAAGAGGATTTTCAAGGCTCGAAGAAGTTACTGTATCGTATAGCTAAGAAGTATAAAAATGGAGAAAACAAGAAAACAACAGTGGCGATTAAAAATGCACATGGTGAAGTCCTCACTGATAAAAGCGAGGTGGCCGCACGCTGGAACGAATACTTTAGACAGCTTTTGAATAATGAGAACCAATATGATGAGGTGAGACGGGAGGAGAAGGTAAATCATGAGGAGCATGAGGGAGAGAGAGAGATCACTAGAGAGGAGGTTATTCAAGCACTAAAGAGGATGAAGAATAATAAAGCTCCCGGGCCGGATGCAATTGTCACAGAAACACTAAAAGCAGCTGGTGATCCTGCTGTGGACTGGCTGCTAAGCATTTTCCAGGTGGTGTGGTCGCAGAGAATTGTACCGGCAGAATGGGGCAGAGCAATTATATGTCCTATATATAAAAAGAAGGGAAGTGAGCAAGAATAATGTCAAAACTACCGTGGCATATTTTTGATGTGTCATGTGGAGAAAATATATGAAAGGATTTTGGAACATACTGTAAAATACGAAACATACTGGAACCTGAGTTACTGGAGTATCAATGTGGCTTTCGTACAGGCCGGAGTACTATAGATCAAATTTCAGCCATAAGGCAATATCTTGAGAAGAGCCGAGAATTCAATTTGGACCGCTTCATATGTTTTTTGGATCTGGAGAAAGCATTTGATAGTGCGCCCAGGGAGAAGCTGTGGGTGGTTTTGAGTGAGAGAGTGCCACCCAAGCTTCTGAGAGCAGTAATGAGCACCTATAGGGTCTCCCAGAGCACGGTGGTGGGATCGGAGGAGTGGTTTGATATAAGTACAGGAGTTAAACAAGGGAGTGTTCTGTCAGCCATTTTATTTATTGCCTACATCAACAGGGTTATGGAACACATAACAGGAAATTGAAGAGGAAATAGAATTTTTTGGATATGCTGATGATATGGCTGTTGGGACTAACAGCACAATCCCTGGAGAGAATTATGCAGAGGTGGGATGAGAGATTGAGGTAGTATGGACTGAAACTGAATTATGATAAAACTGAATATATGGTGGTAGCGAGGGGAGCGAACGAGGATGGAATCTTTGTTGGGGGAAGAGAAATGAAAAAGTCGAACACATTTAAATAACTTGGTAGTGTGATAGCAAATGATGCGGTATGGATGCAGAGGTGAATGAAAGAATTGCTAAATATAGTACAAATGTTTCCTTCCTGTACCCCCTATTGAAAGACCAAAACATCCCTAAAAAGGTAAAGACGCATATATTGAAACCAATCTTACTATACGGCAGCGAGACTTGGTCCCTAACCACAAGAACGAGGGGAAAACTGCAAGCAGCTGAAATGAGGGTCCTGAGATTGATAGGAGTAAGTAGATTGGATAAAATAAGGAACACTGAAATAAGAAGGCGAATGGGTGTAACTTCGGTTAATGAGAATATTGAGAGGAACCAACTGAGATGGTACGGGCATGTCCAACGAATGCCGATGGAAAGGACAGCAAGAAGAATGCTGGAATGGGCCCCTCAAAACAGAACACCATTGGAAGACCCAAGATCCGATGGATGAATAACATCAAGAGTGCTGTCGAGAAGTGTGGAATCAGTCTCCAACGGGAGAACTTGATGTGTGGAGATCGTGAGGCATGGAGGAGTCTCGCCAGAGGGCTCCCAACTGACAGACCGCTTTAGATCTACCAGGCGCCTGGTAAGAAATGGTAGAAAAATATATATATATATATATATTTCCCATATATTTCAGTTTATGTATTATGATTCCATGGTCACACTTGTCGAGCGCTTTGGCAAAATCTGTATAATAAAGTGTATATATTACATCATAGTTTTCATTACTTTCAAGTGCATCAATAATGTTTTAGTGTTCCATTAGTTGTGATAGGCATGAGGTGCCTGACCGAAACCCACGTTGGTTATCATTTATTTTTTTTCTGAGTTTCCAAAATGTCATAGATTTTCTGTCTAATTATTCTTTCAAATATTTCAGTGTGATGAGATGTAAGCGACACTGGCCTATAGTTTTTGGCCTCGGATCAATCTCCTCCTTTATATATTGGGACTATGTTCGCGCTCTTCAGGGTGCCCGGTATTTCTCTCGTGTCTAGCGATCGTCTCCATATCCAATATAGGGGCTCAGCGATTGCATTCTTGCAGTTTTTGATCAGTGTGGCATTCCATTTTCCTGGTCCTGCCGCTATATATATATATATATATATATATATATATATATATATATATATATATCGTAAGAACGACGCTTGTATAGGAGATATTCCGCGCAAGACGAGAAAGAGAAAACAACAAATAAAACTACACCTAAATGGAGATTACGTACACAAAGTAAAAATTTAATAGACTACATTAATGTCAAATCACGTTAAATTTGTAAACTATGAGCCTCCGGCTTCCGGTTTGTCAACGTTAGATTTGATTAGATTAGTTTGGTTAATTACATTAGGTGAACTTAACTTTTTGGAGTACGATGGATTCTTTTGATATGCGAAGAGTCGCAAAAAGCAGTATAAATGTCCATTTAAACCCCATTTGGTAGCTGTTTGGCGTACGATTCGTTACGTTAGGTTCATTTGAAGTCTACAAAGCTGTGTAATGCAATTATAATTTAAAATTTTCAGAAACTCTGTGTAAACAACACTTGCATAAATTTGACCTACACGAAGTTAACCAATGCATAAATTCAACTTGCATTATGTTGAGGATCATCTGATGAGATTCTCTCTACTTCATGTAACATATATATATATATATATATATATATATACATTTTAACTGCAAACACGCAGTATAATTAACGTAAGGAACGACGCTTGTATAGGAGAATATTCCGCGTAAGATGAGGAGGGAGAACGAAACAAATGAAAAAATGAGGTAACCACCCGGGAATCGAACCCGGGATCTTCCGATTGCCGGTCAGATATGATTACCATTACACCATGGGCCTCACTCGATCAGATGCCGTAATTCTCCTACATACGCGCAGAAACCAATGCCCCAAGGGGGCACCACCCGCATGCCGTACATTATATACATTTTAACTGCAAACACGCAGTATAATTAACGTAAAGAACGACGCTTGTATAGGAGAATATCCGTTCTCCCTCCTCATCTTGCGCGGAATATTCTCCTAGACAAGCGGCGTTCTTTACGTTAATTATACTGCGTGTTTGCAGTTAAAATGTATATAATGTACGGCATGCGGGAGGTGCCCCGTTGGGGCATTGGTTTCTGCGCGTATGTAGGAGAATTACGGCATCTGATCGAGTGAGGCCCATGGTGTAATGGTTATCATATCTGACCGGCAATCGGAAGATCCCGGGTTCGATTCCCGGGTGGTTACCTCATTTTTTCATTTGTTTCGTTCTCCCTCCTCATCTTTATATATATATATATATATATATATATATATATATAATAAAACCACGAAGGGAAAAGAAACACAAAGTGATGCTCAAGCGCTTTCGTCTAATGACATCCTCAGGAACACTGGAGTGAAAGGAGAGTTGAGACAATATATAGGTTACAAAAATAACATATATATATATATATATATATATAGTATATAAGTATAGAAATAAAAAATTGTGGGAGAGCAAACACATTTGTACGGAAAAATGACAATTTTAGCACTTTGCCCGAAATTCAACATAAATTCAAATGGCTTGTTTCCAGCCAATTTTTTATAGTTATTGTCTGAATGGTAAACAGGTCACAAAAGAATAAAGAAATAAAAGTAAATATAAATTGAAAAAAATTACAAAATAATGTCCTTAGTGATATATACGTCACAACCGAAATAAACATAAAGAAATAAACTAACAGATAAAAAAAAAAAAAATTGTAAGTGGAGTCTACAAATTCAAGCTCAAAAGGAAAGTTTACAATCAATTTAATAGATGATGCCAAAATGTATATATGTCACAAAGAAATAAAATGAAGAAATAAACCCCCCAAAAATAATAAATTGAAAAATAAATTGTAAGAGAGGCACCCAAATTTATAAGGGAAAAAATTACCAAAGGTTTTTTAGTTATTGTCTGAATCATGCATACTATGGTCACAAACGAATAAAAAGTACAGTAAATATAAATTGGAAAACAAAATGATGCCTAGATGATATATAAAGAACTATAAAAATATATACGACATATATAAGGTATATATACGAAATATAAACGCAATATATAAGGAATATATATATATATACATAAGTGAAAAATTACCAAAGGTTTACCTTATGTATATATATATATTCCTTATACTATATTGCGTTTATTGTATTTCGTATATATTTCGTTTATAGTTCGTATTTCGTATCACAATAAACAGAAATTTTTTCAAATTTTGTTACCCAGTGTTATTTAAATGCTCTAACAAGTTTGTTTTTCATTTCTCCCAAAAAAGAAAGTTATTTTTCAAATCAGTACCAAGGCTGCATTGGTACACCGATTTTCATTAAAATTCGCTGTTAGCCAGCAAACGGAAAAGACCCACTTTTTGCAACCAGAAGTTATTTCTCGTTAGTGCCATGGTGTCAGTTGGCATATCAAACTTAGGAAAAACATCCATTCATTTTATTGAGCCTGGTGTAAAAGTCAATGCTGAGTACAATCGAAATATCTGCTGCGAAACATGCTTCCCAAAATGCAAAATCTGGCCAACGGTGATTATCAGCAATAGCAACTGTGAAATACTTAAAAAATAATGTCCCAGAATTACTTAAACCCCAAAATTTGTACTTAACAGTCCTGACTTGAACCATGTTGACTATGGAATCGGAAAATTTGGCAGAGAGTTTACAGGAGCAGGTTGAGAAATGTTGATCACTTGCGTCAGCTTCTTGTGCAGAAGTGGGAAGAGATACCACAGGAGCAGATCGGTAGAACCATTGATGAATTTCGTCCAAGATTGAAGAAAATTGTTTAAACAGAAGGGAAACATTGAACAATTTTTTTAATAGAATTCCAAAAGAGTAAAATGTTAATTTGATTTCTTTTGTAAACTTAGGATTTAAGTTCTGTTTCGAAATTCAAAATCCTTTTTTTAGTTTCATGGTTTTTTAATGGAGGCATTGCCTATATTTTATAAATCTTATGTATTTTATAACTAAAATGAGAATAAAAATTTTATTACCAAAGTTTTACCGCCTTTGTGAACTCCCATCCCAGAATTCAAAACTGGAGCGATGCTCACCAACAAAATTTGTTGAACATAAACAATCCTCATTAAATCATTAATTTTGAATATAATAATCTGAAAATTGGTGTACCTATATACTGTTTACATATTTTCCTCTGTATGAGTTTCATTATGATTGGTTAAGAAATACTGATTTCATGGCTGTTTTTAGAGTGAACCCTTTTTTTTGGCAGACGATGTAGAAGTTAATGCAGTTGCAATGTTTTTGTGAGTGTAGGAACCTGATAGATATTTGGTGGCTAAAACATACTGCTTTTGCTCACATTTAATATTAATTCTCTGTACTGTCAAACTGATAAAGGGTTCAATTTTTTACGTTGACACCTAATAACCCAAATAAACTAATATGTGGTATTCGGCCGAATAGTTTTGCACCGAATATTCGGTATGCAGTATTCGTAAATTTTAGTATTCGGTGCATCCCTAACACACACACACACATATATAATATATATATTAAAAACAGCTAACTAAAACAAAAACAACAATGACCGAGCGCTTTCGTGCGTATTTTCCAACACATTTTCCAGGGCTGAAGAAAAACAGAAAATATGTACTGTAAATATACTGGAAATAAAGAGTTACAATGAAAAACAGTTACTCGAACAAACATGCAAAGCAAGGAGAAAAGCAAAAAGAAATTTTAAATAATGGTAACATATATAATATATATATATATATATATATATATATATATATATATTATATATATATATATATTAAATTCTACCATTTTTTTTATTGTTTAATTCATCAAAACGATATGCATTTTTTGTGATGGAAAACGTTCGCAACTATTCCATAAATTTATTTAGGTTTTATGTATAAACAAACAATGTAAAAAACTTCGATGCAAAATGAATTCTCAGAACTGAAATAATGTAATAGCAACAATGTTAACATCATTCCCATTTCATTTTTCAATTTTAACTTGAACTTTTTCGTGAACGAAAATTGTTTTAAATATTTGAAATGGGATAATGTTTAATTCAAGAAAAATTTAAATAGGTTTTAAACTTCAAAGTAAAACGCCAAACATGATAACTACTTGCGCTATCTCAGGTTTTCCTTTAACTTTAATAAAGTGGAAATGAAGTTGCAGCAACGTTCCTTTAATGTCGCTTTTTGTATGCAGTCGAATTTAATCGTAGTTTATACATGTATAGTGTCAATAGTAATGATGAAAAATGCGGTTATTGCGTTTAAAACGTATTTAATGACAATAATAATGTTTTTGGTTGTTTAACCTTTTTAGTCATGGCAAATATCAGGTCACGGAGGGGACCTGCAGCTTTACGTGGGATTCGAACCATGGGTCATGACATCATCTAAACGCAGAGGACGTCACTTAACATAGCTGATCTAATTGGAAGCGGTATTCCTCAATAGAAAGAAGTTGATTCTGAAGAATTTTCGATTAAGTTCGCAGAGATAATTTTTTTATGCAAGAAAGAGGCCAAAGGCGAATTCCTGCAAAAGCATCCCCCCACCATCCCACCATCCCCCTCCCACCCAGTAGAATAAAAAAAGCTAAAATCAAGGTCTGGGTTTTCAAGATGCCTGGACACTCAGCGTTTGAAAGACTGGAGATCAAAGACATGGGGAAAGATGGATTGAGGAAGATTGTTTCAGAGTTAACCGGTTGAGTAGATGAAAGATTGAAAATACCGATTAACCCTTGCGTTAGAGAGTTGGACAGAAAAAGAATATGAATGCATCGAAAGTCTGGTGCTGCGTGCTCTCCATAAAGGAGGAGGCATGCAATTTGAGAGTTCAGAAGAGCAGTAACCGTTATAATACGATAGTAAAGAAAGAGTGAGTCAACATTGTGGCGAAGAGAGAGAGAGGGAGAGTGATTGAGGACAGTCAGTAGAGGCGGGAATTGATGAGACGAAAAGACATTGATTCCACCCAGTCAAGTTCAGCCATCCCACACATGAGAAGCGTATTCCACACAGGGGCAGACAACACCCCTGTACAGAGAGAGCAACCGAGCGGGAGTGAAGGAACTGCGGAGGCGGTACAGCACACCTAACTCTTAGAAGCTGTTTGGGAAAGAGAGTATATGTAATCTTTCCAGGAAAGATCACGGGAAAAGGAAACGCCAAGAATGTTAAGAGAAGAGGAAGGATTGAGTTGTGTATTGTTGAAGTTAAGGGGATAGTCGTGTGGAAGATTGTGACGAAGACAGATGGAGGAACTGAGTTTTTCAGGCATTGAAAGCCACAAGGTTTTCTTTGCCCCAATCAGAGATGGCAGAAAGATCCGAGGTCAGGTGTACCATAGCCGTCCTACGCGAAGCATGGTGTGGCTGTTGAGAGGGACGCTTTGGGAAGCGGGTGGAGAAGTGAAGAGTGGAATCATCGGCATAGGAGTGGACAGGATAGGAAGTACAACTTAATGCATCATTGATAAATAAAAGGAAAAGAGTGGGTGACAGGACAGAATCTGAGGAACATCACTGTTAATAGCTTTAGGAGGAGAACAGTGGCCATCTACATCCGCATCTATAGATCGGCCAGAAAGGAAATTAGAAAGGAAGACAAAGATAGGAGGATAGAAAACGAACGAGGGCAGTTTAGAAATTAAAGATTTGTGACAGACTCCATTAAAAGCTTTAGATATGTCTAGCGCAATAGCAAAAGTTTCAGCGAAATCCCGAAAGGAGGGTGACCAAGAGACAGAGAGATACGCAAGAAAATTGTCAGTAGAGCGTCCCTTGCGGAATCCATACTGAGGATATGAAAGAAGATTGTGAGAAGAGAGGTGTTTAAGAATCTTCTTCTTAAGGACAGATTAAAAAATGAGAAAGGGAAGAAATCAAGGCAATTGGACGATAGTTGGAGGGTTGAGAGTGGTCACTCTTCTTGGGACAGGCTGAATGAAAGCAAACTTCCAGCAGTAAGGAAAAGTACCAGATGAAAGACAAAGACGAAAGAGTTTGCCTAAGCAGGGTGTCAGCACGAAAGCACAGTTCTTGAGAACAACAACAGGAACACCATCATGACCGTACACCTTCCTAGAGGTGACCAGTTAGGGTAGAAAAATCATCTTTAGAAGAGATTCTAATTTCAGATATAATAAAGTCAGAAGGAGGAGGAGATGGAGGAACAGCATCGGAATCGTCCAGGGTTGAATTGGAAGCGAAAGTTTGAGCGAAGGGTTCAGCTTTGTGACAGGAAGAGACGGCAACTGAGTCATTGGAATGGAAAAGAGGAGGGAAAGAAGAGAGTAAAGTTGTTGAAGAGGTTCTTAGCTAGATGCCAGAAAGAGCAAGAAGAATTAGAATTGGATAGGTTTTCACATTTTTGTCTGATGAATGAATTTTTGGTGAGTTGAAGAACAGATTTTTCACGATTTCGATCGGAGAACATCACCTCCGTGATGCGCTGAGCACAATCAGAAGGGGCCGGCCACGGAAGTATTAATCATTCCATGGAAAATCAGAGAAGTACTGCCTAAGAACCTCCCAATCAGCGGCGTCAAAGTGCCAAAGGTGCCTCCTCTTAGAAGAACCCAAAGGTCGAGTTGGAGCGATAGGACAGGAAACAGATATAAGATTGTGATTGGAGGAGCCCAACGGAGAAAAGAGTTCGACAAAGTAAGAAGGATGAGAGGTGAAAAATAAATCCAGAATGTTGGTCCTATCTCCAAGGCGATCGGGGATACGATTAGGGTGCTGTACAATTTAGGCCCTGTCGAAAAATTAAATTTGTGAATTTCCACATGCCTGTGTCCAAGAAATTTGTAGATGCATTATAAATACTCAACAATGATTAAAAAAACTAAATTGATCAAGTTTTAGATGTTCCATAAGTCCTCTGAAGATTGCAAGTAAAATGTAAAACATTACAAAAAACTTTAAACTTTTAAAACTTTATTTAAATACGTAAACTTTATTAATTATTTGGCAATTATGATTTTTTATTAAGATTTTCTTGTATTTTTTGTATTCTTGTTGCTATTAAGTTTTTCTTGACTGTGTTTCGTCCAGAATATATATAATTTATATATACAATTTTTCTTTTCTGAATTGATTATTTGAATAGTTAAATACGCGTTGTTACACTAACAGAGTGACTTTCCCAAATTATCCGAAACGGCTGAGGCCGTAAAAGTGAAAGCAACTGTTGAAAAAATCATGAGTCCAGCTGTTCCCCTTTTTGAGAAAGCTGAGCTCAGTAGAAATCAACTTCCCCTATATGAAGACGTTTTAAAAGAATATTTACAAACAAGGTATCTCTTACTTATAGCTAGTGAGGGGAAAAAAGAGTCAAATGCTAATGATGTGGCAAGAATAGTTGCATCAAAGGTAAAAGAGATCTGGAAAAGTGCATCAATTCCAACAATATCAGAACAGCAAATATTAGCCAGATTGAAGGATTGTCATGAAAAATCTAGAAATATGATGAAGACTGGTAGAAAAAGGAAAGATTTTGAATCTAAACTGACCGCGTTCAAATCCATAAATCAAAGGGTTTTTGATTTTGCTACCTGCAAATGCCATGATCTGTTTTCTTGCACTTGTGAAACAGAGCTAAAAGTTCCTGCCATGGAACGTTCTTTCCTAATTAACCAAAGAGGTGCACGAAAAATGGCAATAGGCAGTATTGATCTACAGACAACGAAGAAACTGCAAATAAGATCTGAGCGTAAAGAAAAAGAAAGAGCACGATTTTCTAAAAACTTTGAAGATGGAGATATCAATAACCCATCCACTTCCAGGGAAGAGCCAATGGACTGGGATAACTTTCATACAATTCTTGATTCTGACACATCAACAGATACAGATAGAGAGCGTGGTGATGATGATCACATTGAGGAAGGTATAAAAAAATCAGGTGAAGCACATAAGCTCACTCGCAAATTTCCCTCATTAGCAAAAACTTGTGACCGATTCGGAATATCAGACAGAGCTGGTGCAGCCGTTGCCTCTGCTGTTCTGGAAGATTTTGGTCTCATTACCTCTGAAGATTATCACAATGTTGTGGATAAGAATAAGGGGAGCGGCAGAGAAAGAAGATCAGAGAGGAGTTGAGTAAATCAAGTGAAGAAAGTATAGAAACATTGTATTTTGATGGAAGAAAGGACTTAACTAAAGCAAATATCTGTAAGGATGGGAGGTACTACAGTACAACAATTACTGTGGAACACATCACGCTTATAGCTGAACCTGAATCAAAATATCTTGGGCACTCCACTCCTGTGACTTGATATTCAACTAACATTTCTAAGGGAGTGATAAAGTTTCTTAACAGTAACACTGGCATACATAATGGAGTTATCAGGCAACTAGAGGTACACTACAATACTACTTTTCATTGGTTCGTGTGTTTGCTGCATACCAATGAGCTACCTCTCCGCCATTTGTTTAATTATTTGGATGGTAAAACCAAAGGACCAAAAACCCTTGCTGGAAATGTTGGCAAAAGTCTTACTGCTTGCGAAAAGATGCCAGTTGTCAAGTTTGAAGCAATCAAATCAAGTAATATGCCTTCTAATCCGGGGGATCTCGAAACCCGACGGCAGCCGGCGCGCAGCAAGACCCAGCTGTTCATCCTTCCACACAATAAAGAAAGTGGTTGGTAGATAAATGGGTACCCTAGGTGGCCTAGTGGTTAAGACGCTGGGCTGCTGATGGGGCGTGGTTCGGATTCCACGTTAAACTGTAGGTCTAAGGTGGAGTGAAAAACTTGACCTTCGTCAGATTGAACAATTCGGGCGGAAGTTAACCAAAGGTTAACCAGAGGTTATATATACATTATATATATATATATATATATATATATATATATATATGCACTAAAATCACAAAATAACACGTGACCTTATTAATAAGCAAACAACCACAGGGAAAAGGAAACACAAAGTCCGAGCGCTTTCGTGATATATTCACATTATCAAGGAGGAACAGAAAATATTTTCTGTTCCTCCTTGATAATGTGAATATATCACGAAAGCGCTCGGACTTTGTGTTTCCTTTTCCCTGTGGTTGTTTGCTTATATATATATATATAATATATATATATATTATATATATATTATATATAGTTTGGCTTTAAAAGGTCCCACTCAACTGACCTGTGTATCTATGTACTTAAAGAAACAATATCTAAATACATTGACAGTAATTCAACCATTTATAGCTGTTCCCTTGATATAAGTAAGGCATATGATAGGGTGAACCACAATATTTTATTTGCAAAACTAGAAGACAGGAAGGTTCCCATGTACATATTAAATTTATTGAAATTTTGGTATTCCGACCAATCTTTCACTGTTAGGTGGGGCAATGTACTATCCGAGTGTTTTGGCTCCTCTTGCGGGGTGAGACAAGGCTCCTTGCTCTCCCCTATGCTGTTTAATGTGTATATTGATGGATTAATTGCTTCACTTAATGAGGCAACAGTAGGATGTTGTATAGATAACACAAGGATAAATAACTTAGTTTATGCCGATGATATGGTGTTAATAAGTCCCTCTGTTAAAGGTCTGGATCGGCTACTAAATGTCTGCGAAGTGTATTCGCAGAAACATGATATTCTTTTTAATGTTACAAAAACTAAGGTTATGCAATTTCATCCTAAAAGCTGTAATCAGCCAGCTGATATAAGGTTTAAAATGAATGGTGAAGTAATTGAGGAAGTACAAGAGTTTAAGTATTTGGGTCAAACTATTACCAGCTCCTTGAGTGATGGCTCGGATATAAGAAAACAATCTCGAAGCCTGTGTGCTAAAGCGAATATGACCATAAGGAACTTTCGTTTCTGTACAAGTGAAGCTAAAGACACACTCTTTCGTACATTCTGCAGTAATATATACGGTCAGCAACTCTGGGTGAATTATAAAAAAGTTTCTGGTAGAACCCTAAATTTGCTGTACAACAGGTCTTTTAGATCTTACATAAATTACCCCCGAGATGCTCAGCTTCGCAAATGTTTGCTACCCGCAATGTTCCGAGCTTCCCGGAGGTAACAAGACGTGCTCAACACAGTCTAATGCAAAGAATTAAAAAATCAACCAACCCGATCATCCAAGCTATCCATGAGTCCTGCCATTTATCCTCTAAGCTATGGACTTCTTGGTACGAAAACGTCTGTCTGTAGCTCCACTTAACTTCGACAGTGCAGTATTATTTCTAATCAATTGTATATATTTTTATCCTTAGTGTATGAACTGTCATTGTATTAATAATATTTGTCATATGGACTATAGTCTGCCAATAAACCTTTTCATTTTCATTTTCATTTTCATATATATATATATATATATATTATATATATATATTATATACAACATACTATTTTTTAGTATTCTGAAAATATTTAAAAATTATGTTTTAGATTTTAAAAGCGAAATAAAAATGTCGGATAATAACTTTATGCTTCATCCTTTATACAACAGGACAGGTTGTCTTCAGAACTATAAATCGTTCGAGTCCTCAAATCATTTATTTCATATTTTAAAAAACTACAAAATGTGAAAATTACACTCAATGTCATTAAAAAGTGGATTCCTAAAATTCTGAGCCTTAAATTGTTTCAGAAAATTTGCAATACCTTTCTGAACGAATGGATATGAATTTGAGGACACTTTTTTTTCCCACAAGATGGAGTAAGGCCAGTCACGCACGGCAACAATCGATTTACTGACCGTTATCCGTGTTGTGGATGATTTTTGCCCATATATCTCCTGACCTAAGGTCATGCGATTTCTTTCTATTCTTCCTGTTAGGATTCCTCAAGGATAACAGAGATAACCTGAAAACAATACATGAATTGAAGGCTGAAATCCCATCCGTCGTGAAGAGCATCACTTAACGTCCGTGAAAATGATGATGTATTGGAGAATTTTATATCAAATACTGGTAAAAGTGAATAATAGTGAACAATGTTTTTGTTTTATTTAAAAAAATATAATTATCAGTAAATTCCAAATAGCTTATGATGCCATGAAAGTGGTTCTGGTAAATAGAAATTGTAAATAAATGTATAAATAGCACTGTTCAACAAAGTTTGTCTCCTTTTCATATATGTGGGTGATTTTTATGGTCCCTTTTACGCTGATTACGAAAATGAGAACAGATATCTTCTATCACCCACAGTTTTTGAGAGATTTGCAATTTCAAACCTTTTGAGATCAAGATAGCATTCTTCAGTTTGTATCACAATACTTACGCGAGTTCAACGATGTCGATTTTAGAAGCATGTTTAGTTTAAATGATAACCCAACTCGCAACAATGGTTGGAAGTTGGATTTGAAACGGTTTATCACTAGTGTGTGTGGAAATTACTTTACCTATAAAATCTGTGACACGTGGAACAGGTTACCTTCAGAAGTTGTGAACAGTACCTCTGTGGATCAGTCCAAGAAAAGGTTAGACTGAAACTTGCACACTATTTGAGGGTGACAGAATTTTTCCCTGGCACCCGTTGCCATTAGTACCTCCTCGGTATGGGCCGCAAGGCCTTTTGAGGTACTTCTTTTCCTTGTAACTCCTTGTCACTCTCTCTCTCTCGCAAGGGGGTATAAAGGTTATGCACATTCTTCTGGGTGTTGTAAACTTTAAACTTGGGGTGTGACAGTCCTCTGGTCCCGAGTCATGGGATTCTAAAGAAATTGTCTGCCAGTTACTTTAGGTTCTTTCTCTCTTTCCGGAGGGCGGGTGAAGTCTATTGTACAATCCTGTCCCGTGGGTTAGTAGGACCCCATCCCATCCCTACTCTGTCCTTTTAACTTAGGTTAAGGGTGCTCTCCTCTGACTGACTGAAAAAAAAACACTTTTCTTTTAGTATTAAGTCTTTTTCTCTACTTTTACTATAAGAATCCTACTGCTACCTCATGCGTGGGAAGAGAGGCTTTGGAAGCTCTATAAATAACACCATTTAACGCTCGTAGGTCGTGAGAGACTGGGATGGAGGGGTCCCAGGCGTAGGGGCGCGATGAATGGAGTGTGGCAAGTGCCCCGTTAAGCCCATTCCTAACGCGTAATGGGCTGACCAGCCCTCTGCGACCGTTCTTTGGTGACCAATTGATGGTGCTTGGCTGTACTGCTCTTAGGAAAAAGAGCTTTACTGCCCAGCTTGCTGCCAGGCCAGCGGAAAGTCTCGGGCGTAGCTAATGGGTCTGGTGGGATATCCCTTGAACACTGGATTCTAAGAGTCTGGCCGTTTGTGAGTGACTAGTAAGACTTAGTAAGAAGCTGCATCTCGCTATCACTCCTGGCGGGAAATCCTTGACGCCTGCGCCGCGAGTGTTTTTCAGCTGGTAGCTGCGACACGTTTGGGACTGTCCGGCCCTTGGGAGACCTTTGGTCGGTACGGCAGCAGTGAGAGATATAGTCTTCTGGATGGGATGAACGTCAATTGCAGGTAGGCGGATGCGGCTTGCGCGGGAAGAATTCCCCCCCCCCTCGTACTGATCAGAACGTTTTCGATAGTTTTCATTGCTAGAACGCTTCATCTTTTTCATTGTATTTGGAATTAGAAAAAAAAAAGTTACAGACTGGACCGGAGAAACTGAAGGCTGAGTGTGCGCGGTGTGGAGTAAACCAGTGGGTGACAAACTTCAAAGAAGCTTACTTCGAGAAGATCAACAACTCCAGCATGTGCCGTTTTTGCGAACTCATGCAGTTGTACGAGAAGCTAGAGGAGAGGGTCCGGCGGATCGAGTCGTCTAGATTGGCTGTTGGAGGCACGGCGGTCGCTGACGCGGCTGCGCCCTCCACCCCGGAGCTTATTGATAGGATAGCTGCCCTGGAAAGGCAGTCCAGCGGTGGACAGGACAGAGCTCGGGACCGCGAAGAAAGGGTAGAGGTGCAAAATCAGTGTCAGGAATCGCCAGCGACCCACATGGAAAGCTAGGAACCGCGGCGCATGGTGGAGGGAAGGGAGGGCGCAAAGAAGGGGCCAATATAGAAGGGTAGGAAGGGGCCGATAAAGAAAAAAGGTGGGAAGAGGTCTACTGATGGCCCAAAGAAACCGAAGGATGTAGCTGCCGGTCGGGGTGGGTCGGGTGCTGTAAGTGCGGCTGAGTCTACGGGTGGCTAAAGGTATCGAAAGGTATCGGGCAAGAAGGCTGCGAAGCCGAAGCCTGAGACTGCGGTTGCTGCTGTCAGGACCTCTAACCGCTTTAGTCTCCTGTGCGCGAAGGAGGAAGACACCGTTTTGATTGGGGACACAGATCAGGGACCAGGAGAAGTACTTTGCTTCTGCAAACCGGGACAGGAGGAAGGTAAGGTGCTTACCCGGTCGGGGAACGGCGCAGTAAGGAAGGAGTAAGAGAAGCTGCGCGTGGCTAGTCGGAGGACTGCGATCGTTGTCCACGCTGGTGGCAACGCCCTGTCCCTCAAAGGCGGTATGTTAGGTTCGACGGAAGGGATCATCATCGAGATCATGTCTCTTGCGGATGATCTAAAACTTAAGACAGACAGGGGAATGTTGCTGGGTACTTTACAGCGGATGAATGCCAGTGGCCATGCGTTCATTAAGGTCATTGGCATCAACGAGAGGGTGCAAGACTTGTGCGTCCCACTGGACGTGATGTTTGTTGACCCGTTCGACGCGTTTTCGGGTAAGTGCCCGGGTGGGACCTATATCAGAGGGATGTTGTCCACCTCAATGTCAAGGGTAAAGGTGTGCTAGCCACACTGCTTGACCGGCACCAACACCGCATGGTGAGGTCAAGCCCGGGGATTAGTAGTATGCCCACAAAAGGGGAGAGTGCAGAAATGTTACGTAATGTTGCAAGAGTGCAGAAATGTTACGTAATATTGCAAGTGTGGCACCCCCACCCCCCTTTGTTGCCAACCCAAAAATGGGATTGCAAGGGGTATGCAACTTGGAGGCGGAGTTCTCCCCCAAGCTGAACCCCCCAAAGGGGCATGCCTATCCTAAGGGCGCCTCTTTGGGGAGGAAGGGGTTACCTCACCCCCCAAAGGAGCGGAAAGAGATAGCAAGAGAGGAAGAGGAGAACCTTCATCCGACAGCAGTCGGACGCATATGACTCTGTCGCCCATCAACCGGCCTCTTATAGTGCCCCTAAACAGCCATTTGGCTTAGGCTGCCAGTTGGCTTAGGCAGTCAGTGCCAGCCACTGCCTCAGCGCGTCATCGACTTAGAACATCATCAGCTAAGTGCCATAGTAAGCTAAATGGATCGGGCACGCACCCCAGTCTAGGTCAGCCCTGTTGCTGGGTCGTACACCTCAGACAAGCGCCAGTGCCACCCGGCTGAACCATACAATTATCCAACCAAATAAAATATATTATTGTGTACAAGGAATCAATAAAACGCCGTTACAGCAATCTGATTTAAAACACGAAAAATTATTCAATAAAACGCCGTTACATCAATCTTATTTTAAAGGGAAGTTTTAGCCTTGCACTCTGGCGCTTTTGCTACCTATGCTTTATATATATATATATATATATATATATATATGCGGGTTGCTTCTACAGAGCTTCAATTTAATATTTAGTAGAAATCCAATGACAAGGAGAAATGTAAATGCCATGAAAAGTCTTCTTTATTGCGCAACGTTTCGAGCAATACGCTCATCTTCAGGCTGTTTAATAACAATGTGAAATTAAAATCAATATTGAATGAAAAACAAACAGAAATTTCTATAACCTATTCGTAAAGACAAATTTTAAAAGACTGAGAAAAGAGGGTTAAGTTCTAAGTTATACAGATTTACATATCAAAATTAAGAAGTTATTTTTAAATACATGTAGTAAATGTGAAATTAATACACTGGAAAAATTACCAATAGTACACTGGAACAATGGAGCTATCTACCTTACACAGCAGTATCCGAGGCCGACTAATTTGAGCAGAGGAGACGGGAATGAAAGATGGCGAGGGAGATAGGGGAAGGAGGGATTATAAGGAATTGGGGAAGGAGGGATTATAAGGAATTGGGGAAGGAGGAGGGATCATAGCAGATTGAGAGGGACGGACGATGAGTCAACATTCAGACTAGGGGACAATGCTTTAATGAAAAGGGATTCTAAAATTCTTAGTGAGTTGGGACAAGTATTACAACCAAGAATTTTAAAATTGTCTAAAGTGACATCAATTTTGCATTTGATGCTATGTTCACGTATGCTGGAGGCTTCCTTAGTTTTTAAAATTTTACCTGTTCGGCCACTTATTCCCATATGCGAATAAAATCTAGCCCTGAGAGAGCGAACAGTGCTGCCGATGTAATTCCCAAGGAGACACCTAGGGCAGGTAAATAAATATACAACACCGCTACGCAACGAGTCAGGGGTTCGATCCTTCGCTGAGAAAAAGCTACCTAAAGACGTTTTATTAATAAATATGATGCGGAAATCAGTATGATAAAAAAATTTCCTTAATAATTTTGTAAATTTAAGCTTAAATTCCTTATTCAAGGGACCCATTTCAGGTACCAAGAAATATTTTATATCCTTCGGCACTGTAATACATGGAAGTTGAGGGCTATAAACATTATTTAAGAAGGATCTAATTAGTTTGTCTACATATTGAACAGGAAAACTATTATTAGTAAAGTATGATCTTAGATTATTAAATTCATCATTAAGTAAGGTAAAATTAGAGGTCAAATTATATCCTCTGAACAGGAGAGTTTTAATACAAGACATCTTATAGTTGAAATCAGTAAAACTAAAAAATTCATGCCCAAACCAGTGAAAGTGGGTTTCCTATAAACTGATGTAGTAATAGAATCACCGTTTTTCGAAATTAAAAGATCTAAGAAGGGGGGGAGCCATTTTGGCTCAGTTTCCATTGTATACGTTATATTGGGGTGCAAAGAATTTAGGAAGTTAAAGAATTGTTGCGCTTGTACGCATTATCAAAGACTGCTATCGAATCATCAACGAAGCGTCGATAGAAAATTGGCTTGAGATGAGTGGGAGATTGTCTAAAAATTACACTTTCTAAATGAGTCATAAAAAAGTCAGCTGCTAGCGGTCCGACTGGTGATCCCATCCCTACCCCATCAATTTGTTGGTAAACCTTATTGTTTGAAAGTGAAATAGCATTGTTTGAAGACCAATTCTAAAAGTTCCTTCAAATGAGACAATGAAAAACCATGAAAATTATCAACTGAGCTAAAAACCCTATCTAAAATAATGGCAATAGTTTCAGATACAGGTACATTTGTGAAAAGTGACTTTACATCAAAACTGACAAAAAACTTTTTTGAATCGAAGTTTTTACCCAGGAGTTCTTTTTGGAATTCAAACGAGTTTTTATAGTGTAAACATTTTTCGCAAAGGGGGACAGGAGACGAACAACAAATTTTGCCAATTGAAAGGTGGGTAAGTTATACGAAGCTAAAATAGGACGGAGAGGTGTTTCCAGCTTTATGGATTTTAGGCAGACAGTATAATTGAGCAAGATTAGCACCAGATGCGAACAACTGAGAGTAAGTACATTTTTTATTATCTTTAAGGACTTTAGTCGTGACAGAAATCTATTAACCTGGTCTTCTAACCTTACAATGACTTTATTTACAGGTTCTAGAATTTGTTTGAATTTAGTAAGATCACTTAGGATTTCATTAGTTTTGTTTTGTAGTCCGATTTATTCAAATAACCACTCCGTTACCCTTGTCTGGTCTAGTCACAACAATCTCCTGGTTCTTTGCCAAATTCTTAATACACTGCAAATCACTCTTCCTAAATATGAAAGATTGAAATTTAAGATTTCTAAGTTTAAGAAAAAATTCTTGAGTTAAATTTGAGAACTGACATTTGAGATTGTTGAAATCCCCCACATGGGGAACATTTTTCAAGCCATTGAAAATTTTTCAAAGTAAAGAAAAAACGAGGGCTTATATATTTGAAACAACGGAAGCTTAAATTGCAAACCAAGTGACAGTAAAAACTTTTCCCGAGGGGGAGTGTGTAACTAGAAAGATTCGAAATTACCTTCTCTGAATTGAAAAAATTTGGTGAATTCATTCCCAAAGCCTTTAACTTACGTTCATGTGTTTCCAAGATGGTAGAGTGAAATTTTTCTAGTTCACGTTGTACAAGAGAAATTATTAATAAATAGTCCAACAACGACAAGGTATTTTTAAGAGTAGTTATATAATGCCCAAGAGACTTGTTATGCGAATCTGATATTTTGATTTTATAATTAATTTCATTATTTAATAAATATTCCAGGGACGATTGATAAAATTCAGAGTCATATAGATTATCACGGTAGAGTTTGAAGTAAACAAATTTCGGGAAAATCCTGCAAGTCCGACACATTTCAAGAAAATAACAGTCCAGTTTTGACTTGAGAAACTTTCGTGAAGTCTTCCAAACATGGCGATAAGCCCTGAGGCCATCTTGTCCATACCTTGAATATATATAATTATGCGGGTTGCTTCTACAGAGCTTCAATTTAATATTTAGTAGAAATCCAATGACAAGGAGAAATGTAAATGCCATGAAAAGTCTTCTTTATTGCGCAACGTTCGAGCAATACGCTCATCTTCAGGCTGTTTAATAACAATGTGAAATTAAAATCAATATTGAATGAAAAACAAACAGAAATTTCTATAACCTATTCGTAAAGACAAATTTTAAAAGACTGAGAAAAGAGGGTTAAGTTCTAAGTTATACAGATTTACATATCAAAATTAAGAAGTTATTTTTAAATACATGTAGTAAATGTGAAATTAATACACTGGAAAAATTACCAATAGTACACTGGAACAATGGAGCTATCTACCTTACACAGCAGTATCCGAGGCCGACTAATTTGAGCAGAGGAGACGGGAATGAAAGATGGCGAGGGAGATAGGGGAAGGAGGGATTATAAGGAATTGGGGAAGGAGGAGGGATCATAGCAGATTGAGAGGGACGGACGATGAGTCAACATTCAGACTAGGGGACAATGCTTTAATGAAAAGGGATTCTAAAATTCTTAGTGAGTTGGGACAAGTATTACAACCAAGAATTTTAAAATTGTCTAAAGTGACATCAATTTTGCATTTGATGCTATGTTCACGTATGCTGGAGGCTTCCTTAGTTTTTAAAATTTTACCTGTTCGGCCACTTATTCCCATATGCGAATAAAATCTAGCCCTGAGAGAGCGAACAGTGCTGCCGATGTAATTCCCAAGGAGACACCTAGGGCAGGTAAATAAATATACAACACCGCTACGCAACGAGTCAGGGGTTCGATCCTTCGCTGAGAAAAGCTACCTAAAGACGTTTTATTAATAAATATGATGCGGAAATCAGTATGATAAAAAAATTTCCTTAACAATTTTGTAAATTTAAGCTTAAATTCCTTATTCAAGGGACCCATTTCAGTACCAAGAAATATTTTTATCCTTCGGCACTGTAATACATGGAAGTTGAGGGCTATAAACATTATTTAAGAAGGATCTAATTAGTTTGTCTACATATTGAACAGGAAAACTATTATTAGTAAAGTATGATCTTAGATTATTAAATTCATCATTAAGTAAGGTAAAATTAGAGGTCAAATTATATCCTCTGAACAGGAGAGTTTTAATACAAGACATCTTATAGTTGAAATCAGTAAAACTAAAAAAATTCATGCCCAAACTGATTTCCGCATCATATTTATTAATAAAACGTCTTTAGGTAGCTTTTTCTCAGCGAAGGATCGAACCCCTGACTCGTTGCGTAGCGGTGTTGTATATTTATTTACCTGCCCTAGGTGTCTCCTTGGGAATTACATCGGCAGCACTGTTCGCTCTCTCAGGCTAGATTTTTATTCGCATATAGGAATAAGTGGCCGAACAGGTAAAATTTTAAAAACTAAGGAAGCCTCCAGCATACGTGAACATAGCATCAAATGCAAAATTGATGTCACTTTAGACAATTTTAAAATTCTTGGTTGTAATACTTGTCCCAACTCACTAAGAATTTTAGAATCCCTTTCATTAAAGCATTGTCCCCTAGTCTGAATGTTGACTCATCGTCCGTCCCTCTCAATCTGCTATGATCCCTCCTCCTTCCCAATTCCTTATAATCCCTCCTTCCCCTATCTCCCTCGCCATCTTTCATTCCCGTCTCCTCTGCTCAAATTAGTCGGCCTCGGATACTGCTGTGTAAGGTAGATAGCTCCATTGTTCCAGTGTACTATTGGTAATTTTTCCAGTGTATTAATTTCACATTTACTACATGTATTTAAAAATAACTTCTTAATTTTGATATGTAAATCTGTATAACTTAGAACTTAACCCTCTTTTCTCAGTCTTTTAAAATTTGTCTTTACGAATAGGTTATAGAAATTTCTGTTTGTTTTTCATTCAATATTGATTTTAATTTCACATTGTTATTAAACAGCCTGAAGATGAGCGTATTGCTCGAAACGTTGCGCAATAAAGAAGACTTTTCATGGCATTTACATTTCTCCTTGTCATTGGATTTCTACTAAATATTTATATATATATATATAATATATATATATATATATATATATATATTATATATATATATATATTAAAAAATATATCGCTGTGTTTTGTCTTTTAATATAACTTATTTAAATCTATTATTTCTTTATCTTCGTATTTTAGAAATTCTGTAATTGGCGTGAAACGAAAAATTATTGCATTATTTTCTCCTCATTTAACCTTTCATAAATTTTGAAAATGTACAGGTAAAGGCGTGTTTTATGACGTATCTTTCGGTTCAGTATACGAGGCAGGAAGTTAATATTATATTTGTGTTCATCTACAGATTAAATTATCGCTGTCCTTGATGACAAAAGCTACCTCTATCTGCTTAACAAAAGAATATTTCAGGTAAAGGGTTTCATTTTATGCACAAGCTTTCAGTATATATATATATATGTGAGTTCTCAACAGAATATAAATTGGTATTTATTCTATTTTTAAAATCAATTTAGCCTATCACACCATACGCGGGATGTTTTGGGGGTTTTCAGGTCGAAGATCACGAACCTTCAACCACAATTGAATCGTATGGCTGATAGCGTCGCGACACGCACACAATACAACACAGAAAATAGAGAAAAATATTCCAAAATGAATTATACCAGAAGGGTAGAGAACAATAAAAAATTCTGGAAACTTGAAAACACATTTCCTCCCCGAAAATAATCGGAGGTGGGGCACAATAGAACCGTATATCTCGACACTACCCAAACACACACACACACACACACACGCGCGCATATATATATATATATACACACGGTTTAATTGTTAACATTTGTAGAAAAGCTTTTGCCAACTGGGAAAAGGCACGTTTTATATCGACAAATGCGGACAAGGCTTTGTTCTACCCGGCAAAAGGTCACAGGTCCACCTTTCGCCGAATATGATTGTAGTAATGACAGACAAAGCATCATTCTCTCACAATATGCAAGTGTCTCTCAACCAAACCTAAATAAAAAAAAACTTTTCGAAATTCAACAATACGAGAACGAACGGGTTTTTCCAACAAAAGGGTATGCTGCTCCACCCAGATTTGATGACGGTCTGCCAATCTCTGCGCGGGATACCTGAATGATCTCGTTTTTGAACATGCATATGCCTAAACCACGCCTACCTTTCGTGGAACAACCAATGATTGTCTTTGAAAAGGATGCACGCTCTCGGCTGGTCGAAAATGCCCGCCACAAGTCCTAAACAACACCCCTATTGCAGCAGTGGTCCAATAGGAAACAAGGTTCTCCGTTTGTAGGCAGGGGGCGTACCCCTTATAAATGGGGCACTTCTTCGCTTAGAGCCAGTTTCTCCAGCTATAGAATCCCGCAACAATGGCGAATCTCTATAACTCTCCCGATCTGTTTTTTGAAGGAGATCACGGCAGTCATGCGTAAATGTACCTTTTCAGTGTGTTAGAATGCAGCGAGCTCTTCTCTTCAGAGCTTGATACAGAAATGTGCGAAACAGTGGATCAACCCCTCATTCAAGAATCCGCTGAAATGTATTTTGTATTGTCACAATAAGTGTTTTGAAAAATCAAGTATAATTAATGTCTGTGCCCCATATATTCAGTATATATATATATATATATATACATATATATATATATATATATATATATATATATATATATAGATATATATATATATACCTAACTGCTCTCGGCAGTTTTTAATTTTTAAGCCAAAGTTCATTGTACGTGCTTCTCGTCAAATTAAAGATGAAATTTTCTCACACAACTACCGAGAAATATTTTCAATTATAATCTAACTCCCTTATCACTATAACGGTTTCCAATATGTAGAATTTTAAAATCTTAGCGCTGTTCATTGTAATGTTTACGCTTTCAGAATATCCTTAACCTAACCTAGCAATGTTTTAATTTATAAAGCGCAGTGATAATGCGAAGTACTGTAGTGTCACAATAAGTGTTTTGAAAAATCATGTTTAATTAATCTGTGTCCCATATATATATACAGTAGAATCTGCTTATTATAATCACTTTGGGACGCAGCTATATTGATAATAATAACCGAATGATAACATAAAGCGGTGTATGTTAAAACAGAAAAGTTAAAATAGTTAAAAGGCAGTAACAAAACAATTTAAAAAATTCATACCTTTAATATTTACTGTCGAAATTCATCTAGTGTTGTTTGCCTGCGGTTTGTTTGCAGTAAGTCATTAATAAAGCGCTCATAATCATAATGCTTTTGAAATTCAGCAGATCGGTGTTGCACGCCGCGACGAAGTATTTGCAGAGCTTCTCGCATCTGAGCGTTTGTTGGAGGGTCTTCCGGACTATCTTCTTGTTTAGTGTCTTCATTCTCTTCCCTTTCTTCGGCCAATTCAGAGCCTGCTTCAGTAACAGCTTGGCATATTTCTGATGATGTCATGGTAGCTGCCACTTGAATTTCCTCATCAATGGCAAACCAGCTTTTAAAATCTTCTTCTGACATACCATCTGGGGGTTTCTCCATGATTTCCTCTTCAATAGCATCGGGTTCTTCATTTGGAGATGTTTCCGTGCCCTTCTTAAAGAAGCCACCCTTTGTGAAACAGTTTTCAATGGTTCTCTCAGTCACTTGTTTCCATGACATTGTTATAAGATGTAGGGCATCAAGGAGGGAAATTCTTTTAGCAATATCATTTGCATCAGTTTTTTCTTGAGTCTCATCTAATTCTCCTAAAGTTCTGCTACGCATTTCTCTTCTGTAGTAAGCCTTTAGAGTCCGTATGATTCTTTGGTCACATGGTTGAATCAGTGATGTCGTGTTTGCAGGCAAGAAGATTATTTTAATGTTTTTTAATGATACATTACATGTATGTGCTGTGCAGTTGTCTACCAATAAAACAATTTTTCGTTTCAGGTTTGTATCCAATTTAACTAACCAGTTGTTAAAAATGACACTTGTCATCCACGCATTTGAACTTGAGCAATAATTCACTGGTAAACTTTTAACACCCTTAAAACACCGAGGATTTTTACTTTTTCCAATCACTAACAGTTTTTGTTTCTCACCGTTCATATTAGTGCAGCAAAGAATTGTAACGCGTTCTTTTGAGGTTTTAAATCCTTTGGAGCTTTCATGTTTAAACAAATAAGTATGTTCGAGCATTGCACGAAAATAAAGTCCTGTTTCGTCTTCTTTGTAAACGTTTTCAGGTGAATATTCAGCAATAATTTTTGGCCACTCTGTCTTAATCCATATCTCAGCTGCTGAAAAATCAGCACTTTTTTCCTCGCCATGAGTGCGTCTGTACACGATATTTTATGAGTCATTTTAAGATTCTAATAACTATAACCGAAACTCTGATTACTATAAGCGGAGGTTTTATAATGTAATTTAACCTCGATGCTTTGGGACTGTTAATTCTGATAACATTAGGCGAATGATAACAATATCGGTGATTACAATAAACGGATTCTACTGTATATATATATATATATATATATACATATATATATACATATATATATATAACAGCTCTCGACAGTTTTTAATTTTTAAACCAAAGTTCATTGTACGTGCTTCTCGACAAATTAAAGATGAAAATTACCGTTTCCCCATAGCAAATTAGAGCCGCTCATATATATATATATATATATATATATATACGGTAGCCATCACTTTTAATTGCCTCAATTTCATGACAATTATTTTAATTACAGGACCGCCACGGAGTTAGACCGTGTTATAAACACTTTCGGCGAAAGGAGAGCGAGTGCTTCGCCGAACAGCCCACCCAACAGTGCAGAGGTTACAGTATTGAATCACAGTCAGCCAAGCGAGCCCGAATTTGCAGACGAGTTAATGTAAGTGTTTTGACCCCGTATAGTATTTTTAAAGTAAGTAGATTTTTCTACAAGATAAATTATACTCATTGATTTAACCGGCTCTTTTCTCGTTTATAATATAACCTGGCAGTTACTCACTATTAATTAGATTTATAAGACCCATTACAAACACGTTTTGAAAATAGTTTAGGCCTTATTCTCGACCTATATATATATATATATATATATATATATATATATAAACGTTTCAATTGGTGTTATCTTATAAAGAAGCCATAATTGCAAAGCATTTTCAGTTATTCTCTACATCTTCCATCGTTATTTCCGTATATATATATATATATCAAATGGTATGTTTATATTTCTTTTACAGCTAGGTTTTTAGAAATATTAAACTTTTAAGAAGTGCATTCGTTTTTAAAAATAATTTTCTCTTTATTTTACAGGAGCGAAAAGGAGTTAGAAGAGATTATAAAAACCTTTGGAGAAAGGGTGGCAAATGAAGTGGTATCCACACCACGCTGCGAATCAGATGTCATGGTATTGGCACACAACCGCTCAACCGAATTCGCTGTCGTCGCAGAGATTATGTAAGTATTTTTGTAGGATATTAACAAAACACATTCTTTTAATTTATTAAACATGTACAAAAAGGGGCAGCGCCCAATTCTTAATTGTTACAAATGTATATACAGATTTACACAATATAAAGCTTACAAATTACAGGGGGGTGCAACATGTGGGAATTTTTTTTTTATCTGTCTGCATACATATTTATCGTTCATATTTGTGTCACACAAATCGAATAATTTTAAAAAATTCATAAATCCTTTCCCGCGCGACATGTGTATGAGAAACAAGATACAATATAGCCCACATGTTTCGGTGTAAAGGCTTTGAAGTTGATATGGGGCCCAAATTATCTCAGGCATACGTAATTGCGCGATAAAATTTACGATTGTCGAGTCATGCCATGGGGGGAATCCGAGTGAATCGAAATAACACATTCTTTCCTTAGTTTTAAAATAAATCGCAAACCAATGAATTCCTTCGCCACCCACAATGTCGGTGTTAACGATTGCCCGTGCCAGTTTCTCGTGCTAGGCGGCTTCATTATTTAATTCTTTGCAAAAACCACGATAAATTTGGAACGTGCGAAACAGTCACTTTTCATCGCTCTCTGGAGTGTATTTGCATCCATTTTAAAAATCTGTGCTTATGTTCCTAAATGTGTCTACTTCTATTAGGGACTGTGTTTCTAGATACATTAGTACATTAATAGGCGCCTCTGTAGGCTTGGCGAAATCCAAACGCACAGAAATCGCACCAGTCTGCTGCGGGTTTAAATGGGTGCTTACGCCGGCAGTCAAGTCAGGCGTAACGTCAAATGAGTAAATATTAAACTGTTCCACAAATTCTTTCTGTTTTAGGCCGATTCCAAGCACACACACACACCTGTGTTATGGGCTAAACTGCTGTATGCTCTCGCATAGAGCAGGAACACAGCATCTGACGAGTAGTCCATATTCATTGTCCCACCCAATGCGACGCCATTGATATATAAATTAATATTTTTAAGCCCAAAATTTTCAAAATTCAAGGCACTCTTTTTATAATCCCCATTCGTCGAAGCATGGTCTTGCATTCCAATTAAAATCCTTTTAGGCAGTACTCCAAGAGCGATGTTTTCTATCTGTTTCGATGCCAATCCTGTGGGAATCGTATACAGTTTGATCTGTACCCTGTTAATTGGGTATTTCACTGTGGTGTGTACCAGTTCTTTCTCAATTTCTATATGTTTCGCGGAACTTCGTTTCACTCGGCGTATACGCAAATATGCGTCCATGATGTGGATCACAACAGGTTTTGCGCCTTCTTCTTGGTCAGCGCCCAGATTTATACAGATCTCAGGGCTCGTGCGGGTAAGCTTCAATTTCATATCTACCCCGTTCATAAGCAACTTCTACTGGAATGTAAAGTCCATGTGCAGGCGTCCAAAACATTCATATATCTTTTTTTTAGAATTTTTAAATTTATCATTTATACTACCCTCATCTTTAGTGTGGTAATACCCCTCTGCAGATAAAAAGGTATCTTTCGCTTCTTTTGAAAAGTTGAGGACATTTTCCAGATATGCTCGTAGGTGGTAGTACCCCGTGCCTGCTGAGATGTTAGTCTGATTTAAATATACGTCACACTTGCTGAATATGGTGTGCAGAAAGTTTGTTTCGGGATATGCAACATAATCCGTTCCATCAGAATGAGCTATGCGTAGTTTAGCATACATGTCCATACCTCCCGGATGAAAAAAGTAAGGGCCTGAACTGGGTATCACGAATTCTATAGGGGCACTGGGTGAACTAATTGTGTTTAAAGGGCAGTGGCGGCTCGTCGGTAGACACTGCGGAACTGCAGCACCCCTAAATTTTTTATTTACAATTTAAATAATCAAGAACAATATAAGGATGAGCTCACTGAATAACTTTTTCAATAACTTTTATTCATTGCTCAATGCTCATCCTTTTATTTTAGTAATTATTTCAACCCATTCTTAGAGACAGCACCCCTAGAATTTTTAGTCACGAGCCGCCACTGTTAAAGGGTCAATTGTAATAAAGTCACTGTGCTCAATAGAAACTTGAGTTGGAGGCATCTCAAAGAGGGATAGCTCCGATATACAGCACTGTGAACTGCAAGGATGAATGAAACGTGCCATGGTGAGTTAGAAACAGTGCCACCTTCCCCGACGAGAATCAGTCAATCTATGAATCGTGAGAGTAGCGTCCTCGGTTTATATCAGTTAAAAAAAATGATCGGTCATAGTTCTCATACGCTTAGAACACTTCTTTTTTGGCGCCCTTTTACGTTTAATGCAACGGGGCCCCTTCTTCTTCCTAACAGTTCTCTTCTTCTTTACGCTACGTTTTAAATGTATTTTTAGAGCTTCTTTAGGTTTAGTTCCCGCGAGCATTTCCTCTGCCGCGTTAAAACCTGTTTGTAACGCCTTCCTCCCAAGGTACCTGGCCCCCCTCTTCAGCAGTGGTACAGCTGTGCGCAGTATGGATGAAAATATGGACCCAAGTCCACTACCACGCTGGTATCTCACCCCTCGGTATACCAAGAATGGTTTTCTGGACATTATAACTCAGTGCGTCGAAAGTGTAGCTTCACTGTTAAGCTCCCGTCACCGAATGGGAAATTTTTACCCTCTACCGTTCTTATATATATTGAGATATTAGTTATTAGATTAGTTGAGACAATCACATAATGGGGTCTGTCATATGTAATACTCAAACTCCGGCCTCTATGGTTGGGGATGTGTGCAATGCGCAGCAAGCGGGCCTGGGTGTCCCCAACAAATTGGTGCTCCACAATATTGCTATAAATATAGCACATGTCTGGAGCCTGAGAGCTTACATCCAATTTCTCCATCTTCAGCTGATACACTAAGTTGGACAAGTCATCCGGTGCCTCGTGAAAGGTGTCTCTTTGGAAGGCTGCTCCATAACGCCCCTCGGTTATAATTTTGAACACTCTTCCGTCTTTAAGATTTCTGTTAACCTTTGATTTTAGCATTAGAGTATGTGCAGTGCCTCCTCTATTTACGAATTCGTATATTAAATCATTCGTAAGGCGTGAGTTTTTTAAACATATGTTTAAGTCTCTCACAACATCCTCAACCGAACCATAGCGGCCCGGTCCTAGTGTCACAGTTGTACTGAAAAATTGTGCGATCTTAGTCCGGGCGATACGTATAGTTTCATCCCGAGTTACCCCGGCTTTTGCACACTCATCACATCTGAAAATTGTAAAAACGGCATCTTTATGATCAATATTTAAAAAGACGGTATCCAGCTGAATTTCACATATCCCCACCTCATACGAATCGCGGCCCATTTCAATGGGACCATGGAGTTCTGTTACAAAATTGGCTAGTGTGTTGTTAGAGTGTACAGAGAGGGACGATGAGGACGGAAGAGTGACGTAGAATGGTTTGGAGCCATGCTGCATACTAATTAAGCTTCATGACTGCATCAGCTTTTATATAGGTATTGAAGCTTTCTGGGTAACCTAGCCACTTCACCAGGTACATTTTTTTCTGTCCAGTACCTTTGGTTGCTAAAATTTTCTCAATTTTAAACACATTTTTTCCTGAATTAAAGGCCACTTTCTGAAGTTCCTCGCGGTAAAACCCCCCCGAGATTTCTTCCTCATTCAAATCTTCAACGTAATACATCATTATCTCGCCTTTAGGCCTCATAGCCCTAACTTTAAAAATCTCGCGTGTCCATCCATGCTCAAAACCCTTCGCGAATTTATTTCCCGAACGTGACAGCCATACAAAATCATTGATTTTGAAACGCACAGATTGTGGTGGTGGTGGTGGTGGTGGTGGTGGCACTGCATCACTTCTCGGACGCTTGCCTCTTTCTAAAACATCGTTAGGCGTTGTACCGATCGTGCGGTGGTGTGAGCGGTTGTAGGATGAATCCAGTGAATCGATAACATTTATATACCTGAGAGTGCTTTTATGTGTAAAATAACGGTGCATGCGTTCCTTTATTGTACGTTGAACTCTTTCAGCTAAAGATCTACAGATCTACAGAAGCTAAGGCTAACAAAGACCCTAAGATCCACTCTAAGGTTAGCACGAGAGAAAGGAAAGAGTAGGGGGTTAAGAGAAGAGAAGAGAAGAATAAGGGGTTAAGAGAAGAGAAGAGAATAAGTGGTTAAGTAAGGAGGAACACCTATCACTCGTGGGTTAACATTCATTCAGAAAAAGAGAAAAAAGCCTCACCAACATTATCCGCCGGCCACTGCCGACAAGTCGGAAAAATAGTCAAAGAGAATAGAAAAGGGGTGAAAGATGAAAAGAAGTAAAATAAGAACGCTTACAAACCATGCAAACACATTCTTAACTCACTGTCATACCATGCACTACAGCCATGCAAGAAAAAAGAGTTACAGACATGTAAAGGAAGGAGAGGATAAGAAAAAAGGAAAAAAAAAAGTAGGTAAAGTTAAACAAAGAGTGGGTTAGTTTACGCTACGAGCTACATCTACGTTCATGTCACTAATTTTTTTTTTTTTTTTTTAATTGCTGGCATCACACGCTGTCATGTCACAAGCTGGCATTAATCGTCAACAGACTCATCCTCGACCACCACCCCCAGAGCTCCTGTTACTAATTGTTTTATATTTTAAACAACGTTAATATTTTTAAAATGCCTATCTAAACAGTTCTTAAACATATTAACGCAGGTAGAATGAACGACTGACGCGGGAAGATTATTCCATTTATCAATTACTTTAAACGTAAAGAAGTTTTTAGCGATATTAGTAATGAAACGTCTGCCACGCAACTTAAATCCGTTATTACGAGTATTACTATTATCGAAAGTGAACAATTTGTCAAAATTTACATTATCGATGTTATTAACGATTTTGAAAACTTCAATAAGCTCCCCCCTTAATCTCCTAGTTTCGAGTGAATACAGGTCTAACTCTTTAATCCTATCTTCATAAGGCTTGTTGCGCAATGACGGAATTAGTTTCGTGGCACGAAGTTGAACCCCTTCTAACCTATCAATATCCTCACGCAAGTACGGGCACCAAAACTGAACGGTATATTCTAAATGAGGCCTGACTAGGGACTTGTAAAGGGGCAATATAATATCCTTCGATTTAAATTCGAAATTACGCGCAATGAAGCCTAACATCCTATTAGCTTTTGCGCAAGACTCCAGGCACTGGTTCCTAACCTTTAAATCCTTAGATACGCGTACGCCTAAATCTACTTCCTCGTCAACGCTCGCTAACTCCCTATCATCCATCGTGTACGTGTAATTATTGTTGCGAGAACCTATATGCAAAACTTTACATTTGACTACGTTAAATTGCATCTGCCACTTATCCGTCCACTCCAAAACCCTATTTACATCGTCTTGGAGCCTATTACTATCGTCCTCGTTAACAACCTTACCGCCTATTTTAGTATCGTCCGCGAATTTTGACACGTTACTAGTCAATCCTACATCTTTGTCGTTAATGTAAATTACGAATAGCAATGGGCCTAACACTGAACTCTGTGGGACACCACTACCTATATCTAACCACCCCGATTCACTACCATTAACTACGACCCTCTGTCTCCTAGCACGAAGCCATTCTTCTAACCCAGTTAGCTACCTGACCGCGTATACCGTGTGCTTTGACCTTCGCAATTAGTTGGAAGTGTAATAGCTGATATTAAACTCTGACATGTTCCTAAAAGCTCGCCCTATAAATTCTTTCCCCATATCCGTGCAAAAATAGCCTGAAATCCTGTTTTCTTTCAACATCAGTGTTTTGGTCGCTTTAGCGACTGTTCCAGGCGATTTATTTTTCAGGGGAACTAGCCACAGGTATCTAGAGAATACATCTATTATGAATAGAATGTAACGGTAACCATCGTTGTACACCCATAACTTTGCATATCTGTTAAATCTGCCTGCCAAATAGAGTCAATCGAAGCGGCTGTTGTCTTTGCTGTTTTAAACCTTTTTCTCACAGGTTTATGAAGTGTGTAAGCATCCTGGGCACGCAAAAATCTCTCAACATCCTTTTCCCTTACACCATAAGTACCTCTGTACAGTCTATTAATGCCACACTGCAGCTGTTTTTGGTGAAGGTGTACTCAGTTGTGATACGTGCGATGCAAGCTCCAAGTCTTTTAACCTATTCAGATTACCTATCAATATTTTGCGGACATTTATTTGCTGTAGTCTTGCCTTAATATGCCTCCATCCTGTTGGTGATGGCCTGTCCCACTTTCTCACCAGATCATGAACAATATCAACGATATTGGACCCTTGCACCCTTGTTCCATCAATATTGACCTCGCCTGTGTCGGCCCACTGTATGACGGGGTCCTCACTCAATAGATTATAAAGATTTAAACCTTTATTTCTCAATGTATGGGAGAGGCTGTTTTTTAGCACATGTTCGGTGTGCTGTGCTCCGCTACTCTTTGGTTGCTCAGATCCTGTGTCACTATGCTCAGCGCTACTCGAGCTGTGCCTCACGGGGAGCTCTGTAGGATGTTTATAATCTTCGTACTCATGAAGAAATTTCTGCAAAGCCTCTTGATACAAAACCCTTTTCTCATCAGGCGTCTTTTCACTGTTTAATAGGGATAGTAGCGCACTCTCCATTCTTTTAAGCCTACTTTTACGGGGTTCTAGAGCCGCGTCTGGGGTCCTTTGTAATGAAGCATACATCTCGTGCGGGATCACAACCACCTTCTTCATTATGTTCTTGTAACGACGTAAGCAAGCCTTCTGACAGGATTTCATTGGAACATTACATTTTATAACATTGAGGCAGATTTCGCAGATGCATTTTAAAAAGTCTGAGTCGATATTTTTTAACAAGCATCTGCTGCAACGACCGAGGCAGTCGTTGATAGATTTTTATTAATAAACGGTATTTCTTTAGCCTATTCATCATTCTGGAATGTACACGGTTTCAGGCTCGTTTGGAAATATATTCGTTCATAGAAGCACCGTAAATGTGTTTCGCGGGTGAAGGTCACAAAGCAAATATCCAAAACGTTGCTTTGTGACCTCTTTATAAACCTCCAAAAACTCCTTACGCTGACTCGGGAACATTTGACTGGCTAATACCCCAATTTGTGACACATCTCTACGTTGAGCGAATAAGACTAGATATTGTGTATTTAACGATACATCGCGCATGTATCTATTTTTAAAAAATAGATTCTGCTTGATGAAGAACACGCTTATGTTAAGGTGGTGGGAGAATACTGTAAATGTCGGCAAACGTTTTATCCATCTCCAACATGAGGTCATCAATTACGATGACTGTATGTTCATTTCCCTTTAGTGAATTAACATCATAGACCCCCGTGTGGAACAAAACATCATCTTGGTACTCGTTGAAAACTGATTGGTATGTCGAATAGCACCATATAACTTTATGCACAAATTTTGAGAACATTTCACCCTTTTCTTTAATAATTTTAAGCATAAACACCATTTTACCACATCCTGTTACCATAAACTTTGATGGGTCTATTGCTAACTTATTCATCACACATATTTGTAAATATATATGTATTGAGAACAATCTTTGATGTGCCTATTGTTAACTTATTTATTGCACGTATTTCTAAATATATACATGCTGATTATTTCGTTTATTAAATAAATCATGCATCGACTTGTGTTTCACTTTGCGTGTGTGCGTGTTTACAGTAAAGTTAAGCCCCGCCCACTGTAAGACCGGGGACGTGATTCATCCCGTAGCCTGAGCACACCTCTGTCCCCGCGTTCTCAGTTGACCTCTGTGTACCCTTGAGCTCAGACGTGTATTCTCTCCCGCGTAGAAGAAAATGGCCACCTTTAATATCGCGTGTTCAACATTTAGGAAGTGGTATTCAGTAAAGGGCGTAGATGTAGTGGATACTGAAAAACTCCCTATCCCAGCCTCCTTTGACTCTTTTAAGGTTGCATTGAATCGTGCGAAGGGTCAGGCTATTCAAATACTCTACGGATATTCTGGCGAGGGGGTTGTAGGATTTCGCAGTGCAGACGATGTACTGAAGTATGTTGTAGAACTAAGCTTTATAAAGGCACACGTGCACCGCGTGGTAGAAGAAGCGGCACGCTCAGAATCTAAACAACAGTTATGGGTAGTGAGCCTTGTGGATGAGTGGTGTGATAAACGGTATTATATCATGCTACACCATATCGATTATTCATACCCTACGACTGAAAATGTGAATCTCGTTATCATGGACATTGGACAATCTTAAGTATTTTTACCACTACATTAATATATATCATGATGAGGTTTGTAGTGAGGTTGTGGCTAAAGGGTTATGTGAGTTTTTAACAGATTTTAGAGATGAGTATCGCCTGTAAAATAAAAAGCCTAAATATGACACATATGTTTCTTTCTAACAGCGCCCCACAGTGTGAAGATTTTTAGGAGAGATAAAACATTATAAAATGTGTCTAGTTCATGAAATTTACCCTGAGGGAAACTGTCTGGTGCGTATTTGGGGGAGTGGTAGTGATAAAACGTTAAAACCGAAATTAGTTCTTGTACCGGAAAATTTCGAAAAACGCCTACCCAGTGTAATGGGATACAACAATTCATGTTGGGCCAGCTCCGCACACGTTTCATTAGATTACGGTGCGACTCGCACCTCACGGATCATACGGGTTCGAACAAACCCATTCACGTATCATCAGGGTGAATCAACCGCCCATCAAACCGTTCCTGCCTACCTGCGTGCCTCACACGGCTCATAGTCTTCTCAGAGCTTGCTCCGAGTGGATGTGCCATACTCATCTCGAGTTGTGTGAATACGATGGAACTCCCTTTGAGAAGCATTCTCAACGCATCGTACGACGTCTCCGTGACGAAGTCGTTGCGTGTGTTCCGGCGAGAAACCGGCACCATTAACTGTGTGCGTGAAACGAACAGTAGACCTGCGAGCAAGCGCAACGTTATTTATTTAAATCTTGAGGAGATGCATAAAATCTTCGCGGTAGTTGAGAGGTGGGCTGAGGACCGCTATAAAATACCAGCTGACGTAGGTATAATAAGAGAGGTGATTAGTGAAGCCTCCTCATATACCGTTGTTTGTACATTGAGTGTAAATAACAATCAACCATGCGTTAATATACGACTGATGTGGAAGAACACAGCTGATAATGGCGTTCTTGTTCCTACACGAAACCGTTTCATCCTCGACAGAATGTTTGAGATCGTTGGATTCCGTAAGCTGAAGCCTATATTAGACACGTATCTCAGACATGATTTACGTTGATACAATACTTGAATACGCTTACACCGCTCTGCTCGACAGATTTGTTGAATGTAGGAATGTGCTAGCTCTGGATGCGTATTTAAAAGGCTTAGACTCTTCGAAATATCCCGAGCTTTGGTACAAAACGCTTGAGAGGTACAGAGCTGAGCTCGCCTACACTGTTCACCCTGAAGAACTGTACCTCTATATAGCAGATAGCTGCCGTTACGACTTGGAAGATTATTTCAATTGCTGCTATGCCGGGTGAAGAAGAGTTCACGATTGAAAAGTTCGGTACATTTAGAAAAAACCCTGGATTGGAAAGGCATGATTATAAGCCTGTATTTAATGAATAATGACATAGTTAACGATGACGTTTTTGCGCGTGCTTTTGATTGCGTTTTAGTGGCGCATAAAGCCAACTTATCTGCCGAGTGTAAAGTGGGTACAAAAATAGTGTTAAATGATATGAAATCCTTTTACATCGAATATAAACCGCCGTATCAGTTAAGCGGCGAGTTGATGCTTGAGCGGTTTTCCCACATCGTGCAGAGTAATGCCGATGTTGATGTACCATCAATCAGCATTGAATTTACCATTTTTTCCGTAAAAGGTAAAGACAATATATATATTTTTACTGTAATATTTTGCTAATACTACGTCTTGTACGATTATATAAAATTAATATAAATATATATTTTTCTAATATTTAGTTAATATTATGTTTTGTACAATTATATATAATTAATATAACTATATTTTTCCTGTACTAATATTTGATAATATAACTTTTGATAATATAACTATATATTTTCTAATATTTGATTAATACTGTGCTTTGTGTGATTATATATTTTCCATGTTTTGTACGACTATATATAATTACTATAAATATATATTTTTCTAATATTTAGTTAATACTATGATTTGCATGATTATATATTCCCCGTCCTATTATTTGATCATATATATATATCCTATTCTATATCCATTAATTAATAAACAGAACGTTGTAATGGTGTTTTATTTATTCCTTGAACAAGTTTATATTATTTTCTAAAACAGAGTAATTGAATAGATAAGTAACGAGGCTGACAGCTCAGCCAACTGTAACTGTAACGAATCTGGCAACTCAGCAGCCAGCTGACTGAATAATAATTATATATATGGCGTTGTCTGGCAACTCAGCAGCCGAGTGACTGAATAATATATAGAAGAAGTAAATATTTAATGCTATCTGGCAACTCTGCCAACTGGCTGATTAAGCCAACTGGCTGAATATGGGCACTATAAGAGCCCGGGTGCTGGACGACAGAGTCATATGCGTCCGGCAGCTGTCGGATGAAGGATCTCCTCTTCCTCTCTTGCTATCTCTTTCTGCTCCTTTAGGGGGTGAGGTAACCCCTTCCCTCCCATAGAGGCCTCTTAGGTTAGGCATGCCCCTTTCGGGGTTCAGCTTGGGGGAGAACTCCGCCTCCAAGTTGCATACCCCTTGCAATCCCATTTTGGGGTTGGCAAAAAAGGTTGGACTCTCTTTTGGGGGGTTCAGCTTGGGGGAGAACTCCGCCTCCAAGTTGCATACCCCTTGCAATCCCATTTTGGGATTGGCAACAAAGGAGGTGCCTTGGCAACGAGGGGGAGGGGCTTAGCAACAAAGGGGTGGGGGGTTGGTAACAAAGAGGGGTGGGGGTGGCATTCTTGCAACAAAGGGGGTGGGGTGGCACTCTTGCAACAAAGGGATGGGGTGGCACTCTTGCAACAAAGGGATGGGGTGGCACTCTTGCAACAAAGGGATGGGGTGGCACTCTTGCAACAAAGGGATGGGGTGGCACTCTTGCAATATTATGCAACATTACGTAACATTTCTGCACTCTCCCCTTTTGCGGGCATACTATTGGATTGATGATGGGCCCCCACCTGGGAGAGATGATCTTGAGCCGGTAGCGGACATATCTTCAACTGAAAGGTGCGTCCATGTACAGGTGGGCGACCCTCCTTCCCCGTTCGAGGGGGCTGAGCCTCCTGCGGAAGTTGCCTCCTCGTTGGTGAGGGGCTCATCAACTCCCGACATCCCTAGCTATTCGGAAACTGGTCATTCTAGGGGTCGGTCAGAATAGGGAAGGCTCCCTCCGTGCAATGCTTTTTAATGCTAGGTCCATAAGGAATAAGTTTTGCGAGCTACGGGCGCTCTGAGCATCAGAATACCAGGATATCGTTGCCATCACCGAGTCCTGTATTCATACTGGTGGTAGGGACTATGTTGGGGAGTTCGAGACTCCCGGGTATACTGTAGAATGTTTCACAAGGACCACACCCGTGGGGAGAGGGGAGAGGTACTAATATACATGAGGGACACGTTGAGTCCGGTTGACTGCCAGTTCCGATCGGAACGGGAGCTGCTTGGCGTCGTTCTGAACCTGGAAGGGGCGAACTATAGTTTAATTTTCGTGTAAAGACCTCCGCATTTCCTCCTTGAGGAGGATACAGCACTGTACACCGAACTCCGTAGCCCGCTAGGAGACAGGTGTGTGTGTAATTTTAGGAGATTTCAACTGCCGCGGCATAAACTGGGAAGACAAGTCTGCTGATATTGAAGGGAGGAGGCTAGTTGACTTTGCTGATGAGAACTTCCTCACTCAGTGGGTCAATGGGCCTACACGAGGCGAAAGCGTTCTAGACTTAGTATTCACGACCGAAGATAACCTCGTCACTGGCCTCACCGTTGACGAATCGTTGGGCGAGAGTGATCACTGATCACGGTCTGATTAGGTTCTGTGTCTGCGTCCCTCGGGTGAAGCGTAGTAACTCGAGAAGCAGTAAGCTCGATCTACGGCGGGCGGACTTTGTTGGCCTCCGGGATAGCGTAGGTGAGATGGGGCTAGAGGTCGGCGGCGATGTTTAGGGAGTGTGGAGTGCATTCTGGGACTAGTTTATGGTGCTGCAGTCTGCTGCTATATCCTCAAAACTGGTCACCCCTGCTTCAACGCAGTCTGAGTGGTTTAGTCGGGACATCGCTTCGACTACCCGAAATAAAATAGGAAAGCTGTGTATAGGAGGGCGAAGGCCAATCGTTCCCATGAGAACACTGAGTTGTATGTCCACCTGTGCAGGGAAGTGAAGGCGAAGATTAGGCTAGCTAAGCGTAACGAAGAACTATGGGTGGCATGCCTCTGCAAGGGGAACCCTAAGGAGTTCTTCAGTTATGTTAATAGTAGAAAGCCCATTAGAAGCATGATATCCGCGTTAAAGGACCCCAGCGGCGCGCTGCGGACGTCCGACGCAGACTTCGCTAATGTGCTGAATGAGTACTTTCCAGGAGTGTTCACCAGGGAGGATACCCGCGTCATCCCCGAGCCAGGCATCAGGCACGAAGGTGCTGGCGTGGATAGTGTTCGGTGTACCGTGACAGTCGTTGCCGATAGAATAGACAAACTGGCTCCAGGGCCAGACCAGTTCCTCCCCAGAGTGTTACGGGAAGTGCGCGACCAGGTAGCTCCCCACCTGGCTACAGTCTTCAAAAAATCGTTGGAGACGGGCCAGGTGCTTGGTGATTGGAGGGAAGCCAATGTGACCCCTATCTTTAAGAAAGGGGATCACGAAAGTCCAGGGAACTATCGTCCCATTAGTCTCACTTCGGTTGTAGGTAAATTATTAGAGGGGATAATAGCGGATAGGATCGTTGACCATTTGGATTCCTACAAGCTGCTTGGGAACTCCCAACATGGGTTTAGGCGGCATAGGTCGTGTCTCACGAACTTGCTCGAGTTTTTCCACGTCATGTGGAGTGAATACGATGAGTAGGGCGATTGATATACTGTATCTCGGCTTCCAGAAAGCCTTTGATAAGGTACCTCACCGCCGGCTAATGGCCAAAGTGCGCGCGCTGGGTATCGGTGTGGAAGTAGGTAGGTGGATTGAAAAGTGGCTGAAGAATAGGCGGCAGAGGGTTGTAATTAAAGGAACTAGCTCGTGTTGGGCCTCGGTGACTAGCGGGGTTCCTCAGGGTTCCGTTTTGGGGCCACTGTTTTTTTATCATTTACATAAATGATATCGACGCTCGCATCGTCAGTAGGATCGCCAAATTCGCTGATGATACCAAATTTGAGGCCAATGTTGGGACGCCGAAGCGATCGAGCAAATGCGTGCGGACCTACGTAGGATAAGAGAGTGGTCTGAAAATGGCAAATGCCATTTAACTTGGGTAAATGCAAGGTGATGCACACTGGCTACGCCAATCCCAAGTCGGACTGATCCATGTTGGGGAGTAATATCGAGGCCACTGATTTGGGAAAGGACTTGGATGTGTTGATTAGCAGCGACCTTAAGTTTACTAAACAGTGCGTATATGTGGAAAAGAAAGCCCAGAAGCTGTTGAGTTATATCAGGAGACAATTTCGATTTTGGAAACAAGGAGATTGTGCTCTCTCTGTACAATTCCATGGTTTGGCCGCACCTGGAGTATGCTGTGCAGTTCTGGTCGCCCACCCTCAGGAAAGATATTGACAGGTTGGAAAGAGTCCAGGCGAGGGCCGCAAAGTTAATCCCTCCCGTTAGGCATATGGGCTACAATCGACGCTTACGCGCCCTGAATTTGTTTTCGCTGGAAACTCAGAGGCTACGCGGTCATCTCATCGTTTTCAAGCTCTTACGCGGGTTCAACGATGTCGATTTTAGAAGCATGGTTAGTTTAAATGATAACCAACTCGCAACAATGGTTGGAAGTTGGATTTGAAACGGTCTGTGACACGTGGAACAGGTTACCTTCAGAAGTTGTGAACAGTTCTTCTGTGGATCTGTTCAAGAAAAAGTTATACCGAATCTTGCACACAATTTGAGGGTGTATGAATTTTTCCGTCACCCGTTGCCATTGGTACCTCCTCGGTATGGGCCACAAGGCCTTTTGAGGTACTTTTTTCGTTGTAACTCCTTGTAACTCTACTCTCTCTCTCTCTGTCTGTCTCTCTCTCTCTCTCTGTCTCTGTCTCTCTCTCTGTCCCTGTCTCTCTGTCTCTCTGTCTCTCTCTCTCTCTCTCTCTCTCCCCTTTCTCTGTCTCTCTCTCTCTCTCCCCCCTTTCTCTCTCTCTCTCTCTGAGCAGTCGTTCAAAAGAATTAAGTTATCATTCTTTAAATGGCCCTATACTCTATTGTGAATTTTATTTCTCTAAAGACGTTAGATTACATTCATGTTTGACATCAAATTCAGTGATTTCTGATTATCGTAATTAAAATATTTTCTGTTCTATCATAATCAAATTGCAGGCAAATGCACAGGCTTTCATCGCGAAACAGACACACAGACACACAGACACACACACCACACACACACGCACACACACACGCACATTTACGTAGTAAATTTTTGAAAGCGGTCTCTCGGTACAGTGACTTTGTCAGGCTACTGAGAAATGACGTAACGACGAAATGATGACCTCTTGTATACAGGGTGTCCCATAAGTCCGGCATCATAGGAGAAATTCATATTTTTCTATTTCTACAAACTATAATTCATATTTTTCTCTTTCTACAGGCCATAATGTCTGTGAGCAAGGAAGAACGAATCCAGATAATTCTACTCATAGGAAATCGGAGTCAAAGAGAGGCTGCTGCTGAATTTAACAGACTGCATCCAGACCGCGAGCCAATAACACAGAGTTGTGCTAGCAGACTTGTTGCAAAGTTTAAGGAAACAGGATCCATAGAAGATAAACCACGCAGTGGACCTTCACGGAGGTACACTGACGATGATACAGCGACTGCTATCCTGGCTCATTTTAACAGAAGTCCCAATAAGTGTCTTCGGCGATTGTCCGCCGAGACAGGAGTGTCGAAAAGTAGCATCTATCGCATTCTTCAGGCTCACAAATGGCATCCATATAAACTTCAGATCCTACAGAAATTAAGCGAAGATGATCCCGACCGGCGAATGGAATTTTGTGAATGGGCTACGGAACAATATGCTCGGGATGCCAATTTCCCGTCCACCATTCTGTTCAGTGACAAGGCTGTGTTTTATGGAAATGGTGAGGTAAATCGACAGAACACCCGCTACTGGTCTCAAAATAACCCTCACTGGTATAACTCTTCAAAGGAACAAAGTGCATCTCGGGTGATGGTATGGCGTGGCATTTGGAAGGATCGCATCATAGGCCCCCTCTTTTTCGATGAACATGTCACTGGAGGCACCTACCTACGTATGCTCAAGGAAGAAGCATTTCCCAGTGTCTTGAACGAAGAAGGAAATTTCCCAACATGGTTCCAGCAAGACTGCGCTTCTGCACATTACAGCACCCAAGTAAGGGAATACCTGTACCAACAATTCCCAGGTCATTGGATAGGACGTCGAGGGCCTGTGGAATGGCCAGCTCGAAGCCCGGATCTCACGCCACTAGATTTTTATCTCTGGGGCCACTTGAAAGCGCTGCTATACGCAGACAAAAATTAGGAGTGTTGAAGATTTGCGGCAGCGCATTATTGGGGCATGTAACACCATTACTCCTTACATCATTCACCGTGTGCTTGCTGACTGGGTATCACGTCTGAATTTGTGTATTGAAAACAATGGTGGACATATTGAGCACGTTCTGTAAATAAAAGCTTTTGTTTTGCCTTTTTTTATTATTTTTCCTATGATGCCGGACTTATGTGACACCCTGTATGATAAATAAATAAAAAATTCCTTTAAAAAATGGATGGTATACATTAAATTAAGTAGTTCAGTATTCATGATGTCCTTTATTTTCCGCTGTCTTCATTTTTAAAGGGTAACAGTGTACACAAAAGAAGTGTATGTATTGTGTGAATGAACTCTAAAGCTATTCTCTTTATTGTAGTTTTCCCACTTTCCTATAAATCTTCTTTCGCCACTATTTTCTGTCATCAGTGATTGGCGGAGGAGGGAGGGAGCCTTGTCTGATTTATACATTACTATCAATACTATTCCTGTGTGTAAGCTTTACACGCCGATAACTGTAAGTATGGAAGAATTTTCAGTATTAATTTTTACTTGCTTGTCTGTATTTATTTCTACTTCCTACTTGGGCTTGCCAAGAGTGGATCTTAGGCTCTTTGTAACCCTGTAACTCTGTAACACACACACCACACACACACACACATACACACATAGACACATGTGCCATCTCACATGAGCGCCGTACCGACTTCTTTAAATATATATATACAGGCCCTCTCAGAGGTCCAGAGAGGCCCGGGCCACTTCCAGCTTTTGAGGCCCATAGCTAAACCCAGTTATTACTTTCACTGCAAAACATTACATTCAAACCTAAAAGTTTCTAAATTTGAGGCCCTCCTTAAGCTTGAGGCCCAGTCCAAATTGCCTTCCTAGCCCCCCTTGTGATAGGCCATATATATATATATATATGAAAAATTATTTCACGAAAGTGACACGTGAAAAGTATTTATGATGAATAAAACCACGAAGGAAAAAAGAAACACAAAGGGGTGCTCAAGCGCTTTCGTCTAATGACATCCTCAGGAACACTGGAGTGAAAGGACAGATCAAGGCAATATATAGGTTACAAAAATAAACATACATACATACATATTCACATATATATACATATATTATATATATATATATATATACATATATACATATATATAGTAAGCATAGAAAAAAATTGTGGGAGGAGCCAACATTTATATGGTCACAGCCTAAATAATCATAAAGAAATAAACAGGCAAATAAAAAAAAAAACCATAAATATACATACATACATATATATATATATATATATACAATATATATATATATATATATATAAAGACACTTTTAGCACTTTGGCCGACCTTCAATATAAATTCAAATGGCTTTTTTATGAACAGTCACAAAAGAATAAAGAAATAAAAATAAATATAAATATTGTAAGTGGAGTCTACCAATTCAAGCTCAAGAGGGAAGTTTTACAATCGATTAATAGATGCTGCCAAATTGATATATATGTCACAAAAAAAAAAAAAAAAAAAAAAAAAATTATTAAAAAAATAAAAATAATATAATAAATTGAAAGATAAATTTTAAGAGAGGCACACCAATTTATAAGGGAAAAATTACCACATATGCATATTATAGTCACAAACGAATAAAAAAGTACAAGTAAATATAAATTGGAAAACAAAATGATGCCTAGATGATATATAAAGACAATAAAATATATATACAACATATATACGGTATATATACGAAATATAAACGCAATATATACAGAATATATATATATATATATATATGCATAAGGGAAAAAAAAATTACCAAATTTGTTTTTATAATTATTGTCTGAGAAAACGGTAGGTCGCAAAAGAATAAAGAAATAAAAATAAATATAAATTGAAAAAATTACAAATAATACACGTACACATGTATACCCACATAACCAAATATATATATACATATACACACATATATACAAACACACACACACACACACACACATATATATATATATATATATATACAAGCTTGACCTTCACGAAAGAAAATCATCCCGCAGAACCTTTGTGAGGTTGTAAGGTAAGGTAAGGTACATACACATATACATATATAATATATATATATATATATATATATATATATATATATATATTTAACTGCATACATACATACATACATACATATACACACATACAACATACATACATACACCCACATATA